>JAQIYA010000319.1:0-22775 GCA_034699355.1 Microtritia minima | reverse complement strand
ATTTTAGCTGACCTTTCGAACTAATTTGCGCATAAAGCTGACATTTTCTTACAATGAAAATATACCAGAATAGCATGTTTTACTTTTTACGTATGTATGTTTACATAAGTGCAAAAATTAGTTGTGTATATCATATAAATTATATAAATATAATTAATTTTGCTAATGATATTAACAAAATTTTAATATAATAAAAAAGTATTTAAACGTCAATTTATATAAAATTTCTGAATATTATTTTCTTTGTATCCGATTGTGATCGCCGTTTTTAATGTTTTGAGACAACCAGTAATTATTTTTTCGAAATTATTTTTGAAAAATATAATTTATTTATTTATATTTAATGTATTTCATGTATTTTATTATGTTAATCAGTTATTTTATAAATATGATTTTACTCTTTATATTTATTATTAAAATGATTGTCATATAAATATCAATTACATAAAATTTAATTTTTGATATTAATTACAATTTAAATCAAAAACTTATATTACATAATTACAAATATTACACAAAAATTTAATTATTGCAAATAATTAATTTTGAAATTCAGTCTTATTTTATTAAGAATTAGAATTACTTATTTCTCATAAGTTAAACAATGTTTTATATTCTTACAACATTATTATTTTCTGTGGTCCAAACTTATACGCAAAACAACAGTTTAGCAGATTTTGAATTATCACAGTTATCACTGTCTAATAAAAAATCATTCAAGCCTGACATCAAACCAACAGCACAAGTAAAAAACTACGACACACAAAATTTTCTGCTCGTTGACGATGCGATCGACTATTCGCGAACAATGGTCAAGACATGGATGGCTCAATCCGGTGCGCCGGCAGTTGTGATCGGACTCTCCATTAATGGCAAACACGTCTGGACGGAGGCGTTCGGTCAAATAGACGTCGAGAATAAAGTGGTCGCTCATCAGAACTCGGTTTGGAGGTTAGCGAGCATTAGTAAGTCGATCACGTCGGTCCTCGTGGCCAAACTGGTCGACGAGGGCAAGCTCGACATCGACAAACCGATTCGCCATTATTTACCAGAAAATGTTTTTCCGATTAAAGTGTTCGATGGAAAACCAGTGGACATAACAGTGAGACAGCTATTGTCCCATAAGTCTGGTTTGTCGGCCAATACTTTTGTCAATATAATACTATTTAGAGCCGATAATGTGACGCAAACGTTAGCGCTGCAGAAAAACGAGGCATTGCTATCAAAACCTGGGACGGCTTTCTTGTACTCAAATTACGGCTATCAAGTTGTCGGCGCTGTTATTGAGGCCATACTTGGCGTCACTTTCGAGAGCGCCATTAATTCTATGTTTTCGCAATTAGGCATGAATTCGACTTTTGCCGAACGAAGAGAGCCAATCATTAAATACAGACCCAGATATTATCAAAAAACTACGAAACTAATTCATTGCGACATATTTGATGAGTTAATCTCGTACGAGGGCTGGTGGCCCGCCGGCGGTATTGTGTCCACCGCTAAAGACTTGTTGGCCTTTGGAAACGCTTTACTTCGCAGTTATAAAGGAGAGAAAAATAGTGAGAAATGAGATAATAATTATTCAATTTATACGATTAACATTCAAAATCATACATTAAATTGTAGTCTTTGAGGAGAGTCTAGACTCAAATGATAATTTGAACTAAAGCTCGCCAAATGATAAATTGACAATTTTTAGTAAAATTATAGTTTATAAACTAATCATATAAAATGTAATTTAATGCCAACAATTATATGTATGCCAGTCGTTATGTATTCTAACTAACATAACATAGTATAAAGACTTATGGTTAAAATGCAATTTTTAAAAAAATTTTAATATTAAAAAGCTTTTTTTTAAAAAAAGCTTAAATATTTTTATTCATTGAGAAAAATTGTTGAAAAGTTAATAAAAACTAGTGAAATTAGGTTTTTAAGGGCAATTCAACAAATTATTTTTCGATAAGTAAAAATTTCTATTTCTATTTAAAAATCTAGTCATTCTTATTTTATATTATATTCAAAAAATGAAAAATATAAACAATGATGTGAACATATTTAGATGTAGTCTTTGATTCACTTAACATTTGCATCGTAACTGTGTCTTTAAGTTGTTCCCTATTTGCCGACAATGCTGTGTAATTTCATAGAATTATAGAAATTCTTTTAAATAACAATATAAAATTTTTTCAATCCTCTATTTCTAATCTTTGTTAATCTGATAATTTTAATTTTTAAAACATTTTCTAATCAAAATGTATTATAAATTAATAAAATATTATGGTTTACTGTAACAAAGATCTCATTTAAACTTTACTTTTCACTAAACATTACTTTTATATTGAATAATTTATTTCTAAATTATTAATTTACAATAATCTTACTATAATCTATGATACCATATAGAAATAGTTAGAATTCAGTTTTTAATCTTTAAATAATATTTTAAATTTTATATTATTAATTTATAAATTTTAGCTTAAATCAACTTAATATTAATTTTTAAATTTTGTTATATAAAATACAAAAAATAATTTTTGTCAAAATACAAAATATTTTAAAAGTTTTAGTATTAAAGCTTTAAAAGTACATGAATATGACATAACATTTAAGAGATAATTTAAATATGAAATATAAAATTTATATAATAACTTGACAAATAAGTATGGATTAAATTTTGTTTTAGAGATAATCTATTTTATAATAAGTGAAGCGTTGATAATATTTGATCTGCTATTTTTGCTTATTAAATAATAATTATTTTATTTCGCTTCTCTTAGTTTATTTATTTTTAAGAGTATATAAT
Organism: Microtritia minima; assembly: GCA_034699355.1. Taxonomy (NCBI): domain Eukaryota; kingdom Metazoa; phylum Arthropoda; class Arachnida; order Sarcoptiformes; family Euphthiracaridae; genus Microtritia; species Microtritia minima. Next base: position 19,972 of record JAQIYA010000319.1, on the reverse strand, counting down.
ACTAAAATAATTGTGATAAATGTAGGTGTAAGACATAAAACATAACGATGAGAATATTATATATTCATGTATATTTCACAAAAATATAAATAAATAAATGTTGTATGTTTTATTGTAAATTTAATTTAGGATATGTTATATATTATTAGGATATGTAATATATATGTAATTTTATTAAAATTGATAAAATAATTATAATCATATATTTTATATACTTTATCTACAGTTAAAAATGTTATAATTTAAAATATATTTGAAATTTATAGGTTATTTAAATGCAAATACAGTAAAAATGCTGTGGACAAGTGAAACACCCAAAGTTATCAATGGCAACGAATATGGTATTTTATTGATTTTAATTTTTAAGATCATACATAATAAGATCATAATATTTTTCATTAAAATTTTTGATGCCAATAACATAAAATCTTACAATTTTTAAACTTAAATTATTATATATATGTTTATTCGAATAGTTTTCAATGTAAAAATTTATATACGATATAAAAATTGTAGGGATATTAGAGTATTGATATTTCAATTTTTTATTAAAAATGGATAGATAGAGATTTTATTGATAATATTCTGATTAAATAAATATTAAATTAATTTTTGTAATTATTTAAATTTTCCATAAAATTATTATTCCAAAACATTATTATAAATTACTAAATATAGTCATCATATATATAATTTTTAAAATAATCTATATAGTTATTTAATAGTTAAGTAGCATAAATTCATAAACATAATACTTAATACTTATAAACTTTATAATAAAGACTGTTTTGAACGTTACATATGAAGTGAAATGTTATCGATTAAAAAATTTTTAAATATGGAAAATACTTTTACATTTATTTTACATGCACTAATTTAAAGTAATAAATATAATCAATTCAAGTAATTATAAAAATGCATTCTCTTTTTATTGAACAAAGATATTTTATAATAATTATTTTTATTTTTATAATGACTTAAAGATAACTAATTTTTGCATTTATCTCACGCAAAGTTAGTATTCTATAATGAATATTTGGTAAAATTAAATAATTCATATTCAGTGCTATAAATTTAGGCAAAGGTTGGTTAATCGGAAAAGTTGATGATTCAAATGATTATCCATACAAGACAATTGTTTGGCACGCGGGAGGACTATTCGGTTCGACAACATTGCTATTCATATTTCCCGAACAAAATATTGTGATGACAACCTTTACAAATCTCGGACACGTACAGGGCATGGATTTTCTTGCCCTATTTATTGCTCAATATTTTCACAACTTTATCTGATTTACTCGAAATATTTGTAATCTATTATTCAATAAAATTTCTCAGTTATTTTTGTAAAATATTTTAATATACATGTATATGTGTATTACATCTATATGTTGTACATAATAATTAAAATAATAATAATATATATAAGAATAAGCATACAAATGAGTATTCAAGTATTATAATATATAACTAGAGTAAAGCTGTTGCCGATATCGGCGTTTTGGATCTTAATTTTTTGATGATTGCGGGTTGCGGTTCGGTTCGGTTCGGTTCATAAGTCTTAGGATCACAGATATCCGCAAAGAACCGCGTGATAGGCGAGGCTTTGTTTTGAATTGAAAGAATTTTTTAAAGTTTGATAAATTTTTTAACTAAAATTTTATATCGCTAGAAAAAAAATTAATAAATGGAGTTAATAATGTTTAAACTTTATTAAAAAAATATCTGTTTGACAAGTTTAAATTTAAATTAAGCATAATATTACAATATTTAAAAATTTTATTATCTTTAATAATTCATTAGTTATATTTAGAAAAATTATTAATCACTAGTCATGAAAGAGTTTTGATCTTTTATCAGCTAAATGTATCAAATGGGGTCAATCGGTGTTGACTGAGTTTATTCTCAAGCAGTTCCAACATATTCATCGTATTTGAAAAACTCTATCAATAGAAATGACTGGCGGCGAGAGTTGTGCCAAACGAGGGAGACTTGTTGTTGAAGAGTGAGTGAGTGAGTGTGTGTGTGTGTGTGTGTGTGAGAGAGAGAGAGAGAGAGAGAGAGAGAGAGAGTCCTCATTTAGCCGATGCGGGCATGAAGTACAACAGCCTATTTATGTGTCATTTCGATGAGTTGCATCAATTTATTCGTTACATCACACGTGTTATTAATTAATATTTCAAATTTAATAGCATTGTCTAATCATTCAATACTATGGTTTACTGCGTTAAGTTTTTAGCGTTTACGGTATTAATATTATATGGTTTGCTTGATTGCGTTGAGTGCAAAGGCAAGCAAAAAAATCAAACAACATTAACCAATCGTAAGCTAAAAACTAAAAGTTCTTCACTAACAAATGCGATAAAACCGAAAAAATCTGTTTCATCATCTCGTGATAAAGAAATATTTAATGCCATTAAAGTTCTACGAAATTATAATGTGATTGAATCCAACGTTAAATTGATTCGAAAGGGTGGCAAATATAAATTAGGATTACACTCAAAAAGTGAAAAAATTATAAGAACTTCAAAAAATTTAAGTGAAATGATAAATACTCTCTCATCAAATATAGCGCCAACTGTTTTCTTTAATAACGGTAATTAACTTTATTATTACTTTAATTTTATATATATTTTATGTATATTTTGAAAATCAATTTTTATGTAAGATAATAATTTCTTATTTAATAAAATCTATTAGTTTATTAACATAAATTAAAAATAAACTCTATAACAATTCTTTGTATAGAATTGTAAGAAATAATTTCCTAATTATTTCACTAAATTATCATTAATTTTCTAAAATAGCTAAATTTTAAGCTAAGATATAATGTCAAAAATTATTAAAATTCATTAGTAGGAAAAACCTTTACTATCAAATAACTATCAAAAAGTTCACGAAACTAAATACACACATATTACCACTACATATAAATAACTTTTCGATGAACTCTTTTTCGGTCAAATAAGAAAATGTAAATTCTATTAAATCAAAATAAATTCAAATTTTGATGCAATTGCATAATAATTGCATTGAAAGACCATGTAATCAAAAAGTAAATTCTACGAGAGATTCAATAGGTATGAGAATAAGGGAGACATCATGTTTATATTAAAATTATGTTACACAAGAGTGTCTACTATTATGAGCTGATATTAACTGTATTAATGAGCTGTATTATGAGCTGTATTAACGTTATTATATAAAGCTTTCGTGAATTTACTTCGAGATGCCTTCACTGGAAATCATCAAATTATCGCGTCTATTACAGTCTATTACAGTTTTTATTTGATTATAGCAACTCATCGGTGTTCTGAAAAAAGTTGCTATAATCGAAGTGCTTTAACATTATATAGAGTCAATCCGTGCTTTCAAAATCTGTTGCCAAAATCGAAATTTGCTATAATCGAATAAATACTGTACTAATAAATTAAATTCAATTTAGTTTAGAATATTCTTGTGATGTTTCGGTTACGAAATTAGAATTTTTAATATTGGATTTTTAATAAAATCACTTAAGTTTTAATAATAAATGTTTAATTATTACTAAAATTTTTATTTTTATAACATTTATTATGCAAATAAAACCCATACATCTGTATTTTAATCATTAATGTCAAACTAATATCTCATCTTTAGTGTGTATTGTATGTCAGAATGTCAGCCAAAATGGTTAAAAAAGAAAATTAGAATTTAGTAAATTATCACAATAGATGAGTAGATTAAACATATAAAACTAAATTTGTATTATGTTTATTATTTATTAATCCAAATCACTTCACCATAGAATGGTAAAATTTATAAGTTATATAAAAGTTGAACTCATTTTTGTGTAGGTTATGATTTTATATAATCAGCAACTTTTAAAAATATTATATTTATATCGAGTAATTGGTAAAATTTAATCACATATGAAATTATTTTTTAAAAGGTTTTACTCGCGAACAGAGCGACAAAGCTGTCGAAATTATAAGAGACTCTCTTCGACAATCGAATATAACATCAGAATTGGCGGAATGCCTAAGAGATGAATTGGACAAAGAGATGTCTATGAAGAGCGATGTGATCATAACGTCGAAGTCGTTTATGGATCAATCATTAGCCAAAATCCCGGGAAGAGTATCGATGGCATTGAATTTTGAAAATAAAAAAAGTAATGATCAGGTGGTGGTGACCATAGTTGGCACGAGAGATGACAATCTGGACAAAAGAGCCGATTTGCTTATGCAAAGAGCAAAAAAGTTATCACCAAAATTGATTGACTCTCTTATGAGTGCAGATATGAAACAAGAGGCGGTAAAGTTAGCCACAAGAATAGTGAGAAATGCTGAGAGCATGGCTGCCATTAGTGATCAGTTAAGTGATGTGCTCGACGACAAGTTTGGCGCGCACTGGCACGCAGTCGTGTCCAACAAAAACACATTAGCAATCGATGATCACAGGAAAAACTCGGTTTTTTACCTTAACATGGACTTTGGAGACATGAGAGTTTCGATTTTTAAGTAATTTTTGCAAAAAATTTTAATGACTATTGATTGTCAATAAATTTATATTTTTGAGTAATACTTTTTATATGCTAATAAAGTTTAAAATATAATTATAATAAAAAATTTGCAAATAATTTACTGAGTTGTCGAAAATTCATTCGTGTTTAATTTTTAAAATTTTTAAAATATTAAGGAATAACTTTTAATTAATAAGATTTTTGAATCGCCTGTAAATTAATATTTTTGAAAAAAATTGACAATTGTTAGGAAAATAACATTTTACTATAGTAAAAAGCATATAACAATTTGGTTTTATACATCTATATATATATATATATATATATATATATATTCAATAAAATTCAATTTTTATAATTAAGATTTTATAAAATTAAAGTAGCAAATTTTGCAAAATTTTTGAATTTCAATTTCTTTCTATAATGATGGTTCACTTCTAAATTGTATTGATTCTTGAAATGATATAACAGTGAGTTTAACTTTTTTTGAGTGCTCACACAAATTTTATAAATTTGTATTAAAAATTAATATATAAATTGCTGTTCATTATAAGTGCATTTATTCAGACTTACCTTTTGTATTTATATTGAAATGTTAGAGTTAACTAACAATAAATCTAATGCAAGGTTTTGTATTTCAGTCATTATACAGCGTATAATGAGTTATAAAAATTTCATATACAACAATATGAAAGTTTAAAAATTTTTTTATTTTACTCTCTTTTATGTAATTCAAAAACTCGATATAATAAAACTATATAGAGATATGAAAAATAAAATAAATAGAAATACTATTTTCAATTGAATTTCCTAAATTGTTGGAGTAAAAGAATGTTTTTAAAATTGCGGTGAAATTTTGTTATTAACCTAAAAAAAATACAATATTAGATTTTAAGTGACTATTATTATTCTAAAAGTATTAAATTAAGTTATGTATAATACTTAAAAGTTAAAAGTATAAAACTAAAGCAAAAATTTAAATGAGTGAGTCGTAAGCAAATTGAGTATGAATACTAAATTTTTTTTATCAAAGTTTAAGCAGAATTTTATTTAAAAAACTATATGCAATTTATAGACATTTTGATGGCTTCATAGACAAAGTATATATGTTTATGAACATGAAGTTTGCGATTCCTTAAGAGAAAGTTAAAATGAAATATCAACTAATTGTATTTCAAGTGTGAGCATTCAATTGAGCTGATTTTAACATTATTTTTACTATTTGTGGGTTACTTAAGCGCTCAATACGTTCGAGATTTATGTATTCTATTGATTATAATAAGTTATTATAATCAATAAAGTTATTATTAATAACTTTATATCTCTCATAACTTTCATTGTTTTAATTAATCTCAACAACAATTAAAATAAAATTTTCTAATAATACATTTGAACAATACTATACATTTAACTAAACTAAGCTAAACAGCATATTAGTCTCTGATGTCCAATTTATCTTCTCTTCTTTGACAACATAAAACTCTATTTAAATGGCACTAAATTTGGTCCATTTATGATTCCTTCCCCTCATCTGAGGAAAGACAGACACCCAGCCTGACATTCATAAGCTTGCTTTTGACAAACTAGAAATCGGCTAAAAATGGATCAAATTAGCATTTATACAATTATTCATAAAATTTAAATTACTGTAAACAGTAAAGTGTGAACTGTACAGAATTTATATCTTTTATGCGATTCACGTTTGTAGATATACATGCATTTACTTTTCAAATTTTAAACTTATTTGTAAATAAAGTATAATTTATTAAATAAAGTAATACTTAATTTAATAGTTTTATTATTATGTAAATAATAGTCATTTAAGTTCATTTATTTAAAATGAAAATAATGTTTAGAAATGTATTTGAAGTTGAATGGTATGAAGCCATCCAACATTAAAGTGCATTAACCGTGTAATAGATCTGAACTAAAGTTAAAATCAAATGTTTTATTCACATATTTCTTATGGTTTCTCATATTTTAGTTTAGCTAAAAAAATTCGGTAAAATGTATTTAAACTTACAAAGTGGTGATAAAATATTCATCATTTTTATAAAATATTATCTAATATTTCTTAAATACCATTCTTATTTAGTAATTAAATGTGTAAGTAATTATAAAAAAAGTTAAGAGCAAAGAAAAGAAATGTAATCACAAAAAAGTTAATTAATCAATTAGTGGCCAATTGTTGGCCGTACGCACACATCGCTGGCAACGATGACAACAATAGCACTCATTTTTGAATCAAATTGAAGCTATGCTCTCGATTATGCGCCAAATTGCTAGTTTGGAGAATGACAACTACGCCAACCATAAGTCAAAATCAGTTATAAATCCGATTTTGCTGTATTTCAATGAGCATTATCAGCAGTTAATGCTCTTTCTCTTACTATTTCTTTGTCAACCAGTAATTATTTATTTATATTCATAATTAAGTTATTCAGCATTAAGTTATTTAGCATTAAATTATTTACTGAGCTCTCGTCAGTTGTACGCAATAACTGTTTCAAAATTAGTCATTAGATGTACATTACGTTATTGATCGGCCAGACATCAATGTTTACCTATCTGTTAACTCTGTTTGGACTGAACGTCTTCGAGAGCAAGATGTTGTCCAACATATTCACCGGTTTGACGCTTACATTCCTGAGTCTGTCGGTCGTCCAAACTCTGATTGTGATCGAGATTAGCGACTGTCTCTATCTATTATCATACAAATTATTATTTCTTCTGTCAAATTTCTCGGCTCTGGTCTCCTATTTAACGGTGAAGATGAACAGCAACACTCTGTGCGAGATCTATGTGAGCGCCAGAGCCTATAAAGAGCGCAACTTTCTGTATCACAGCAATACTCCCGCAATAGTGACCGTGTCCTGCATTGCGATGCTCGTCATGAACGTCATTAAGGGTAGAGACAACTCACCCGAATTTAGCGAACTGTATGAGAAGCCCAAACAGATTCACTATCTGTTGGAAGTCACGTCCACCACGAGTATGGCTTTGGTCTACTTCTACATAATAGGCTGGAAATTGTTTATCCAGTTGTTTCACTACGAGGTCAAGTCTATCTACTACCACATCATCAAAGCGTTCAGCCATCAACTCATTCGGCGAACATCTACTCCCAAACTGGCAATCATTAAAACCATACACCGAAATGTGATTCGCTATATAACTCTTCAGAATCGGGTGAAAAGAAATTTCGATTTTATGTTTAATTTCAAATTAGCGGACACTACTCTCTACACTCTGTGCACGTTATCGTTCATGATATACGCCAAAGACGAGATCAACTTCTACGTCGTGAGCGCGTGTCTCGTCTTTTTAATTATCTTTTACTCCCATTTTTTCTACACTCATATAGTGAACCATAAAATAATGCGCTGCGAAGAGTCTATAAGACAACATATAAAGACCTGGAATTACGCCAACGATGACGAACTGTGCGCTATTGAATTGAATATATTAATAAGAACTATAGATCAGTTTATATGTCGAAAGCCGAGTAACTCGTCTCAAACGGTTTAACAAACATTATAAAGGCATCCATTAAAAAAAGAGTGTATAAAATACATTTTTAAGTTGCAATAAGATTTTTTTGTATATGTCATATAAAAAACATATGTTCAGAATATGCTATTTAGCTGTATATTTTAAAATAATATTTAATATATATATTTAATATATTTATAAGTTTTATACAGTGGGTGTTATGAATAATTTGGTCTGATTTTGAACTTTGATTGTGAAATATGAATACCACACATTCTGTAATTCTGTAAATCAATTGATAATTGATTTTCACAATTTATTTTTAATTGTTAGTATAGTATATTATTTTCAAATGAATTTAACTTTGTCTTATGGTTAAATAATTTTTATACAAAACTAACACTTTATTTATATGAATATTTTTCTTAATATAATTTTTATTTGTTTTTCTGATAAACTTTTAAAAGCTTGATTAGATTATTTATAATCTATTTCTAGAATAATCAACTTTAATTTATCAAAGTATAGAATATTTCGTTGAATACTTAAACATATATAAATTTGAATAATAAATAAATAAATAATACATTAATTATCGATATACATGTATGTACTGTACAGTTCAAATAAACTCACTTCAGATATACAGAGCTGTTTAAGTGAATTTTATTTTTGCTAAAATTACAATTTAATAGATTTATTTTAAAAAACAAAAATAATCCTCTATTTTTATTAATATTATTTTGAGGTGATTGCGTATCAATATGTTGTAAACCTTAAAATTTTAGTACCCATTACATAAATTATTTGAAAAGATATCACTTTCAAAATTATTAATACTAACATTTTCTAATCAAAGATTTTGCTTTTTAATTGTGAAATATTTGTTTAAAAATTTTTTATAATAACAATTAAGTGGACAGTTTGGCGAAGTGCTATAATAATAACTACAATGATTACCACAAAATGAACTGTTGATCTGATGAAATGTAAATGTTTACACTGTATGAAAATTTTAAAATGATATTAAAAATTTTATGTTGATTTTATTCAAAAAGTTTGTTTAAAAATTTACTTTTTATAATAATCATAGAAATTATTTTAAAATAATCAAGAAAAATAAAATCTTGCTTATTTAAATTATTATTTTATAATTTAAATAAATAATTTATTTTTACTTTATAAAAAGTATAAATTTATAACTGTATTTAACTTATATTATGATATAAATTATATAAATATTTAATAAAGTTTTAATTATAATCTTATTAAATATTTATATTATTTGTCATAATACAACTTAAAATACAGTTTAAATATCATACATCAGGTTACATAATAAAATAAATTATGTAATTAATACAAGCTTATATTTTAATTTAAAAATTTAAAATGATTTTATAAAATTATAAAACATTTTGACTAAAACAAATGGCGTACTTTTTACCAAAAGTATCTTAAAAATCAAGTTTATTTGTGAAAAGTTGTTGGAACTTGTGAGGGACTGTTTCATCGCACATCGTATTCGCCACAATTTCCACACACTTCGATATCTGAAAAATTTTCTTAATTGCAAAAATTTTAATTCATTTTCTTACTGCAAAACCAGGTGTAATAATTTTTTGCAAATTATATTAAAATTGGAATTCTTAGAACGAGCGAAATTATGAAGTCATCCAAAAAATACTAAAATGTATCAATAAAAAGTGTCTATACATAAATGAATAAAATTACATTTAAATATATTAATTTTTATATGAATTTGAATCTGAGAAAGAGGGGAATTATTACACAACCAATAAATAAGTATTACATATCTAGCATTTATTTATGTAGCATATGTATCATATTTGCTAAATTAAACAATTTATTATTAATTTACTATTATTTATAAAGTGTTAACGCAAACATGTTTAAGTTGGCTATAATTTTATTTAGTTGTGTGCTAACAACGAAGTGCTCATTCCTTGATTACGAATTATCTCAATTATCTTCGATCCCAAATCTAAACTCTATGAAACCTGTTAAAAATTACGATAGCATTGAGAATAAAATTGTCTCTATTGGGGACGCAATTGATAGCTCACGAGAATTAGTGAAACGCTGGATGACGCAAACCGGCACTCCGGGTGTGGTGATCGGGTTAACCATTAAGAGCAAAAATATGTGGATTGAAGGCTTTGGCCACACAGACATTGAGAATAATGTCACTACTCATGGGGACTCGGTTTGGAGATTAGCGAGTATTAGCAAATCAATTACATCGGCTTTGGTCGGAAAATTAATTGAAGAAAAAAAACTTGATCTCGATAAGCCTATTAATAGCTATTTGTCTCCAAAGCTGTATCCAATTAAAGAATGGGAAAATAAAAAAGTCGACATAACAGTCAGACAATTAATGTCACATACATCTGGTTTACCGGTTACCAGAATTCCAGAAGATATAGCTTTTATATACAAAGCGGATAAAGTTACCCAAACATTGGAGATACGTAAGAATGAGAAATTGCTGTTCAAACCGGGATCGGGATTCGCGTATTCGAATTATGGCATTCAAGTGGTCGGCGCTGTCATTGAGGCCATTGTCGGCGACACTTTCGAGAATGCCATTAAAGCTATGTTTGCGAAGCTTGGCATGTATGCCACTCTACCCGAGAAGAGGGAGACTGTTATGCCGAACACTCCGAGGTATTATCAGTTGGATTCAGTTAACTCTAATTCGCTCATTAATTGCGACATTTTCGATGAATTATTCTCATACGAAGGCTGGTGGCCGTCAGGCGGCATCGTTTCCACCACTAAAGATCTGTTGCGTTTCGGTAACGCTATGTTGCAATCATTTCATGGAAAGAAAAATAGTATGATATTTGAATATCTGCTAACAATTTATTATTTATCTAAAACGTGTGCATTAAATATTATTTAAAGGCTATTTAAAATCGAGTACTGTTAACGAGTTGTGGCGCAACGAAACGTTTGTTATTTTTAAGGAAAAAAATGGCAATCATTATGGTATTTAATAATTAATTCTAATCATTCAAGTTTGTTAAAGTGAATGACTATATTATACTCTATAGCGAAAGGTTGGTTCACCACAGACATTCCAGACACAGTTGACTATCCTTATAAGAAAATAATTTGGCACTCGGGAGGCATGTTTGGCACGTTAACACTCCTCTTCATATTTCCCGAACAACATATTGTCATCACATCTTTTGCCAATCAAGGAGGTGTTGCAAACATGGACCAAATTTTGCTCTTAATTGCTAATAATTTTAAAAGTTTTATTTAGTACTTATATTTTATATTTAATTGAAATTGAAATGCATTCAAAATGCTTTTATAATATTTATGTATTTGAGACTATTGAAAATATTTTGAATACAGTGTTAGTTTACGGTATATCAGATTTGATAAGTGCATGCATGATCTCACGTACAAATTTAGAATTTTATCACTTATTGTTCAAATTCTATTTGATTAGATATAAGTTTATTGTTAAACTTTTTATATGACGAAACTGAGTTTTTTTATAAAATACATTTGTATTCGCAAAATAAACAAGAATTGTCGAACTTTCAATTGTTGCCATAGTTAGCCGATAATAAGTTTGCTGCTAATCGCTGTTAAACGCCATACTTTTAGTTATAAGAACTTGCTGTAAGAACTACAACAACAAATTACTTGCATTTAAATTTATTTTTATAAATTTTATAGTCACTCAATTTATTGCATTTAAAAAATGAAGAATTATTTTAGTGATATTTGTTTTATTTTAGTTAATATATTTTTGTTTAATTATTGCAAAGTGAACTCCAAATCTATTGAAAATCAACAATTTTTAGAATTATTATTAAATAGTAATAAATGTATATACTCTTTACAAATGGATTACAATTTCAACATAATTAGTCCATATCAACAAATCTATTGTTCGCCAACAAATATTTTATCCTTCGATGTCCATCAAAATCAAATAATTTGGTGCTCCGAAGGCGAAGGCATTAAATACCTGAACAGAAGTTTGCAGTATCGCACTAGAATTAAAAGCGAGCAAAGCGTAGCTTTGATTAAAGTTAACTGTAAAAAATTAGCCGTAAATTCGGTCACAAAAACTTTGTATTTTAGTTTAGAAAATAATGAAAATATATTTATCGTAAGTTTAGAAGATATCGATAACATGGACGTCATTGTCACGAATGGCATAGTTGGCGACATCAAAGTCGATGCTCTTAATAACTATTTAATTTGGAATCAATGGGACAGCAAAAACGTTAATTTAGAGTTTGTTTTGTTTGATTTGACGGATAAAACTAAAAATGTGATACGCGTAACAAAGGAGCGCGCTTTGCCTCAGGCGTACGACGTCGACAGCAAACGACGATTGATGTATTTTATAGACTCGACAGGCAATTATTTGGCCACAACGACGTACAATGGATTATTTGAAATTAATTTTCTGTCTAAATATATGCTGAATAAAAGAGCCGTTTTGAGCAAAATAAGCTTTTGCAGAGAGAGATTGTTTATTTGTGTATTTAATAAAACAATATATAGCGTGTTTGATAATCCCGAAAGCTATAAATATACGGATATAATTCACTGGGAGAGTGATATCGCGGGCTTAATCTGTTTGACTCATCACAACGAATCTCATCGTAATTTTATTAATCATATTCAATCAAATTTTAAAATACAATCATATAAATATGACAACAGTGACAACACATATATTGTAATAATTTTTATTATTGTAATATTTACATCATTAAATATAACCTTATTTTTATAATTAATAAAAATATATTTTTTACTTAAAATGTTAGAATTATTTAAAGAGAAGAATGAATGAATAAGAATAATTTTTGAAAGTCTGACTCCTAAGCGGAAACTTTCGAAATAGTTTTCATGAAAGTCGAAAATTATTGTAAAATACTGTGTAAAGAAAATTAAAAAAAAATAGTTTAAAGTAAATAATTTAAACTCAATTTAATTAACATGAAATTTAATTTTTTAATAATGTTTAATGAAAATAATGGTAAAATAATTCTGTAATAGTTTATAATATTGTTTAATAACTGTAGATTTGAGTTTTTAAAATTATTAAAAAACTATGATAAATAGAATTAAAATATAAATTTTTAATTTAGTGTGGAATACACTAATATTAATTCACAGTTAATTTACCAATTTATGTCAATCATTGTAATAACATTTAGTGTCCTTTAATAATGAACCCAATTCTTATCAAATACAGTAAACTAAAGTTTTTAAGAACACAGGTTTACAAGAAATTGGTTTGTGAACATAAAATTTGAACACTAATTGTTTGCCAATTTTGGTTCACAAATCATAAACTCATAATAAACATTTTTCTTAAATGATTAAATTTGATAGAAAAGCATAAATTTTTTAAAATTTATCATTTTTTAAAAGTAATAAAAGTATTAAATTATATACTCGTGTAAAAGCTTGAGTTTCTAACCAAAAATAGTCCAATTTAAAATGAATTTATAGTATCGAAATTTAAAAACATAAATAAATGTTGCGATCTTTGTCTCAAATTCAAACCCAATAATTCAATTAAGATACTACTTAAGGCACAACAATTTTATTTACAAAAACAACTGTGCTCATAGTGCTCATACATTACTGTAAAAGCATCAACAAAAAGAAGTAAGTCATCAAAATAAAAAGTCAAGAAAAAGTCATTTTTATAATATCAAATTTCCACAAACAAAAAATGACCAAAGCTTTTAATAAAATCAATACTAATTGTTTTCATTAGGAATTGCATTTTCAGGCATTAATAAAAAATGACTACAGAGGGGAATGTGCGTGTGTGTCCAATACTGTGTCCGTTTACAAATAAAGATGATAAAAATAAAAAATCTAAAACATATGTAGGGTGTCATCGAAAAATCAATTTTATTATTATACGCAACCTAAATAAGTAAAAAAGGCAACATAAAAAACGCATAAATAAGTAGAAAGGGCAAATAAAAGAGGCAGAAATACGGGGGAAAATGACATAATAGGCAATTATGGCATTTGTAAATAGGATTTAAATGGTTTAAATGATTTTTTTTGTTATTCAAACTCATATTTAGTTAAAAAGTTAAATATTTATCATATAACAAATAGGCAAATGCCATAACATCTTATTCCTAGTTATCATACAAACATCGTATAAGGCATGAGGCATGCAGTATGCGTTATACTCAAACAAAACAGTTTCAGTGTCAGAACAATATGCTTATACAGTCGGGAACCGATCATATGAAGTGGTATTACGCGAATTTCTTCATAATATCGATCCCTTCATATGATCGGTTCCCGACTGTATGTATAACTTTATTAATGCATTACTTGTATATATCATTATTACAAAATGTTAAGAGTGCTTAACATTTTGATTCAATTATTTTTAATAACTATTCATCAAATTAAAAATACTAAATAAAGTTTGTTTATCCTTTAATAATTGCTAAATAATATGACATACCTTTTTTAAAATTTGAATAAAAATTATACTGAAAACATTTCGAATTAGCAATTTCTGTGAATTGCATGAATGTCTGTGTCAAACACACGACATTTAATTTACAAACTTTTCGATTACATGTTTAGATAAGTGTTTCTTTAATCATTGGCTTATTGTTAAGATTTATTAATTATGGAACCCTTATGTAACAGTTATTATAATTAATGTATTTTCATATAGAATAAACTTAAATTGATTCTGAGAAATAACATGTTATGTTTAAGATTATTGAAATTAAATAATTAATTCTCTGCAAAAAAATTTTGCCGATAAGCGAACATTTGTAAGCATTATCTAAGCTAACCTTTCAAACTTACGTTATTATTTACAGTGGGATTAAGTGCATCAAAATAGAGTTCACAAAATACCGCGCACACCATATGATAACGGAATATAGTATAATACATAAATATTCATTTTCTTAATGTATTCTGATATCATATAATTGTTGATAATTGTATGAATGATGATCGCGCTGACCATCACGAACATGATTTATTAAACAAGCGTAGCTTATAATAGATAAGCTTTCAAATTTCGCAATTGCGCTCAATTAACAATTACTCAATTACTAACTGATTGCTCAACTGATCTCTTAATTTCCATAACTATATACAGTAAAAGT
Organism: Microtritia minima; assembly: GCA_034699355.1. Taxonomy (NCBI): domain Eukaryota; kingdom Metazoa; phylum Arthropoda; class Arachnida; order Sarcoptiformes; family Euphthiracaridae; genus Microtritia; species Microtritia minima. The sequence goes on along the minus strand of JAQIYA010000319.1, from coordinate 4,807 downwards.
CCGATATTGGGAATACCTTTATAGTGAACTTTTCAATATTGTGAACAGCTTTAAAATCGCAGATTGAATTGCTATACTTTAACATTAAAAATAATGTGTGTATAGTGAATACCTTTATAGTGAATATCTCGATATAGTGAACGCATTTGACGCGTCCCTACCATAAGAATAATGTATCACTAGTGTGAACATAGCACTCAACTGCATATTAAACTGAGGGTATTAGTGTTAATGGAACATGGATTGAGGGCAGCTTTGGGTTAAAATTGGGGATGTAGTATGTCGTTGAACTCTGAATGATATATTGAAGCAAATGAGATGGGGTTATAGGGTGAGGGTTCATAGGGTAATAAATTATTTACAGCTAAATTTTTGTATAACGCAAATGAAAGAGTGAAATAATAGTATAACAAAACTGTTTTTCACTTGCTTTATAAAATAGTTAGCTGTAAAACGACCGATTGTTAAAACGGTCTTAAAGTCTAGTATTAAATCACCACTTTGTTATCTTTGAATGATACTAAGGATGAAATATTATAAGTGCATTCAATGTCCTAACTTTTGATCAATTCTTCACGATTATCATGTTTCCTGTAGTGTCGTACAACTATTTGCAACTAATTGTATTTAATTAATTTTATAATAGCTATCTAATATCTAGAGCAACACGTGTAAAATTTATTAATATCATTATTATTTGAATTTTGACACAAATTTTCAAAACGAAAATAACTTAATAATTGATTTTTAGATACTCGTAAGCTTTAAATCGCATGTATATTAAATATATTTCAACTACAGTGTGATAATAAATTATAAAAACAATATTAATTGTTTCATTTAAAGGAACGGTTATAATTTAGTGAGTTATTTAAAGCGACCGTTAATGACAGCAACATTTTAAGTTATATAATTAAATTAATACGTATTATAATTAAAAGTATTTGATCGCTAGAACATTATTTAAACTTCACTCTCCTGTCTGCCATGTTTTGATTAAATTAAACCAAAATTAACAGAATTAATGAACTATAGTATATTGACTTATAGAATGGTTCGTTAAAGTGATAAATAATAGACAGAGAAATCTGTATAATTTCACTTGTGATAGAAATGTTTATAGTTTGATAAATACAGTTTAAAAGTTTAATAGGTTTGCTTTTATAAAAACTTGTTAAAATATAGAGATGTGAAATTAACTTCTATTTTTAACTTAAATCGATAAAAATGGAACCGAAAATTTGTGTGAAAGTATATAGAGGTGTGTCTGTATGGGTGCCATTCATGATATTCAATCTTTTGATAAAACATACAATCAGCTCAAAAAATAATGAAAGTGTTTGGTTCGAGTCGTGTTAATGAAGTGTCAAATCTTGCTCGTTGTGACTGTTAATGACAGCCACTATAAGAGCATAGAATTTTTATTCCCTATTGGCAACAAAATTAATAGCCAGATATACCGACTTTATATACACTGTATGTAAATCACAAGCCGCTCATCAGCTTATCGTGTCAGCGGTGTTCAACAATCAAAGCTGTTATTACGAACGCTTTTCATTTTCAATTCGAAATAACATTATTTTATTTTTTGTTTTATTGTGTCACTCATTAGATTACGAGATACGCTTAGAGTTTAGTTTAAAATGCATAAACAGTATTGATTTTCACGTGAATATTCAAGAAAAATTCAATTATTTGAGATTAAATTCTGGAATAACATTCTAGGAAATTATTTATATTAACATAATTATTAAATGTTATTTAAAATTTTTATTTATAAATTTAAATTAATTGTATCGCGATTTGTCGACATTTTATAAATTGAAAAGAGTGAGAAATTTAATAAACCAATTCGAAGATAGTACTTATAGATCAAATCTATACTAATATTATAGTTCTATAAGTGTAATTTAATTTTATTAAGTGTGAGTAATTGATGAATAACTAAATTTATATATTTTAAAATCACATTTACAATGCATAATGTAGTGATTTATATAATTTATAAGTTATAATTAATGACTAAATATATATATTTTTTCTTAACAAAAATAATAACATTTACTTAAAGAACCAAAATATTCACATATAATTTTTACTCCATTACATATTAATTAATCACATTAATTAGTTATAAATTTTTATGTAGAATAAAAATTAAAAATATTTAATTAAACTATAATAATAGTTAATTGTTGAATTAATTTGCATTTGTTTCATGATTTTTGATTTCAATATTTAAATTATTGCCTAATATTATTTCAATGTTATTTATTGCGTTAATGATATCTGAAAATAACAATTCTTAATTCGAATCTTAAAAGCTGTACTAAAAGGCAATACGGTTTTAAAAAACTTTTTGATTTAATTAGATGTCAGAGACTTTTACATTTTAATAAACTAAAATAATTAAATTATTCCAATTATAAATTTTTTATTTAATCTAAAAGATAAATATTTTTTTAAACCAGTTTGACCATACAATTAAACTGATTTCAATATTATTTTTATAGCGTTGAATACGCTTTAACTTGAGTTAAAATATGCATTATTTGTTTTGAAACATTATATATTATTTTTAAAAGTATGATTTAAAATTTCAAAAATCATAATTAACAGAAAAAAATTATTAAAAATTTGATTCTTTTTATTTCGCTCTCATGTTTCATATCAGTAAAAATTTCTAATATATCTATATATCTATAGTGCTATTTATTTTCAATTCATGAAGATATGCTCCATTTATATCAAATGGTTTGCATTCCAAAGTATTATGTGGTAATGTTATGTCGATTTGGGTGACACTCATCGCATGCCTATGGCTGACTACATATTGCCAATATCTCTACTCTTTCCTATGTCTACAACATGAGGCAAAGTCATTCAAATTGATATAAAGCCATAATACTTTTGAATGCAAGCCAACTATGAACGCAACAAGTATTTATCTATTGTCTGTCTATATATTGTTTCCACAATTTGTCGCATTCATCCACTTTAAGAGCAGTACCAAAATTTCCATTTGACTTAATATGATTTGAAAATTCGTAATAATGACGAATTACATTATTATTAAGCATATAATATTTCGGCCAATCTATGCCTTCTTGTGCTGAAGGATATCTAAAGATAGATATATAATTAAATGGTTAAATATATTGTAATTTATTAATAAACAAAAGTTTTAAGGAATTCATGAATTTGTTTTATATAATAATTATAAATATACTATTTTACATATAATTCCGTACATTATTAAATGTAAAATTATAGAGTTTATCCCCGATTTAGGCAACTCATTTCGGCAATCAAATGTTGTTGCCTAAATCCAAACAAGTTTACAAAATAAATAAGGTTTAAAATACATCGATATTTATAAAAATATTTAATAAAGTCTTTTAAATTGCATACGATTACGAGAAAAACTTGAGTAATTTTAGATTACTTGCTATTTTTAAGTTATTATTAATTTAATAATTTATCGATTAGTAATTTATCAAAAACTAATTTTTCAAAATAAAAATATAAAGCAAAGCAATAAAAATAATTAACTTAATAGGGTCTAGAATAGCTTGTGTCGGTCATCATAATTCTGTCGGTCAGCAAAAAGTAAAAATAGTTTTATTAGTAACATCTGTTTTACAGAGAAATACTTGCCTAAACCGAAACAGTTCATTGGGAGTTATAAGAAAATTTGGTTCACTAAATCTGAATTTTTTAACATTAAATGGTCTTCATTTTAAGCAATAATTTCAGTTTGACTAAATTGAAGACTTGCCTAAATCAGAGATGCCTAAACGAGGGACAAACTGTAATAACATTGTATACAGAAAAACCTGTACAATTTCACGCCAAAATTTTGGTCCTAATCTATAAATTCTTACCCATATTTAGCAAAGTGTGTGTATGTGTTGACCATTTTTTCTGAAAGAGCTATTTCTTCCTTAGTAAATATATCTGGATGTCGCAACGGCGCGCCAAACGCGGGCACGAGATCAGTGGCGTGACACGAGCCCTGCCATTTGGCGCAAATGCCCTCAACAATGCCCGACAATTTGCCAGTGAAGTAATACTGGTATACATTGCTGTGGTCTTTGTCGCCCATAAAAACCATATTTGCGAATTGTATTGTTGTGCACGTCACGTAAAAGTCGCCCAAAGCTACGCCTATTGTTCGTCTGATTAAATCGTAGTCATTGTTAGGCAATCGCGAGATGTAAAGCCGCGCCACTTCGTCCCCATTGACGGCCAAATCGGATTTGATTCCAGACGAGTATTTTTTAAGTTCATTATACGCTTCAGATTTTGTAAAATTGAAAGGAGTTTCGATAGAATATCGAACTGAGTCAAGCCTTTCCTGCAATATCCACGTTCCCTCGTCATCAGTGGTTCCCACGAGAAGATTGACATTCTTCTTGTAATCACCACTTTTCAACATTTCAATTGCTTTCAATGGGAGAAACTCGTCCCCATATCTCACGAGAGCCATATAACTAGACGAGTCGGTTACCAACTCTCTTCTATTCGCGGCCGCATTTAACTTATCTGGCGATACAGTTTGAATGCATTCAATTACTTCACGCGTGAAGTTTTTCCCGTCACCACAACCAGAAAAATTGGCCACTTTTAGCCAATTATTTTTTGCTACCTCTGGATGTTCTCCCGTTAAGTGCTGAAGAGCTCCCGCGGACATCATAATTGCGTTTTTAAACAAATGTCTCGATACTGGTGAAACCAAGTGAAGACTGACAGACCAACTGCCGGCACTTTCACCAAAAATCGTGATCTGATCCCTGTCTCCACCAAA
>JAQIYA010000318.1:0-22830 GCA_034699355.1 Microtritia minima | reverse complement strand
TTTATAAGTTAACTTTTAAATTCTTTTGTTTATACATGTATATTAGACCTTTATTTGATAAATTAATTAATTTAAAACATTAAATTCAAACCAAAAAATGTTAAATTCAATTACGTAATATAGACGTAATTTATGCTTTAATTTAAATAAAAAATTTTACAAAAACGCTAAAATAAGTTTACTTTAGTATATTAAGATAAAGTATGCTTAATTTAATTATAATTATTCATTAATTAAATTTAATTCAGTGATTTAATAATTAAGTGCTTAAATTATTTCGCACCTGATTTTTGCTTTTTTCTAAATAAATTTTTTATTTTTTATCAGATTTGAATGAAAACTTGTATATTTGTGTATAGTTATATAATAAATAAAATGCTAAAATTTGAAGTAAAAATATTGTCGCAAATTTGAGAAAATTAAAAATTATTAAAAGCGCTTAAATTATTTCGCTCACCTTATAGGTGTTGAATGACTATAGTAATTGTTTGCCATCACTCATTATAATAATGTGTTCATCAAATACTATTAAATATATGTAGAATTTCAAACAACGAATGGAGTCATAAATGAGGACATTATCTGTAATAGTAATGAAGATTTAACTGCAAATTTGACTGCTTTAGTATCCGATTGTGATCAAAGTGTATCGCTAAGCATATCACAAATTTGATATCTTATGAATAAATAAATTAATTGTTTAAAACCATATTGCGATAACTTTACATGTAATACTAATATCTAAGTTTTTACTAAGGGGTGTAATATTATCAAAATAAGATTACATAGGTTTACGAAAAATGCAAATTAATGACAATTGAGTTACGATTAGTGATCGCCAGTTTGACTTGTACTACAAAAGCCAGAGCAAACAGTATATACATTATATTCCAGTAAACTATTTGGCAAATAAAGAAAATGAGAATAAACTATGTTCTATTGAGAGTAATTGTTAGTAATGGTTAACTTAAGAAAATATAAATATAACAACTATGAAAAAATGAACTAAACTGACGATAAAAATAGAATCATGCGGTTAATAGTTATTACTCACAGAGTCTAACGATAATTTTATTAACTCTCGAGCCCTCACTATATCACTGACAATAGAAGATTTGTGAGAATCAATAGTTTCTGTCTGTGCTGTCGTCGACACCGGTTTGCACTTTCGGTTACCTGTCGGACAACTCTGTCGAGACTAAACGGAAATATATTTTGCGTCAAAACATACATTATATGCCAAAAACTACGATACTTTACGTTCTCAATAAGCGTTCAACTAATTAATGATTAAAGCTTTCAAAATGTTATCGAATATGTACGCAATTAATGGCCGCAATCGACAGCAATGAGTGGCGATTATAATTGCACTCAATGTCGAAACGCATACTTACGGCAACGGTTTTGGTGTCGGCTTTGGTGGTCCACTGTTTGCCGGTCTGGGGTTGAGTCAGCGGTTGAGCGCGTTTGCTATAGTAATCTCGTTCGGCGTCCACGTATCGATATCTGTCCGACCAAACAGTTTCGTTCGTCACTGCCTTTAAATCCATTTTTCACCGCAAAATATGGCCACTTATTGCACGCCGAAAATGGTTTGAGTCAAAGAAAATCTAAATGAAATTCAGTCAACGAATGAATGCTAATCAATGTTAAGCAACAAATTGATTGTGTACTCACGATTGTGTACAGACGGACGAAAGCGTGCGATCAATGGATTGCGAACTGAATTTAGATTTTACACGTGTATGACTATGACTGCTATGACTGTTCACTCGAGTCGTCGTTAGAGAGCGCTCGCACTCTCGCATACATAAAAGTGCGCGCAATTCGGACTATATTTGGCTGACTTTGAAAATGAAGGGCAAATGAGAACAAAAATTATAAATTTTGGGGAAAATTAGTGAAACATTCGGCGATATTCGGGTAAAAATATTTCGTAAAATTTTATCAATTAAAAAACTAATTTAATTTTTAAAAAGAAATATCGTTTACTTAAGTAAAATTACGATTAATATCAGTTAATATATAATTGATTTCATAAATATTAGACCAATTCTTAGCCCTCGCCTGAATCAGTAGTTCGGATCTTGAGATTCTAAAGTTGAGAAAATACTCTCAATCGACACCATTTTTAATTCTCATCCAATTATCATATATAATATATAAATTTTAAAAAATTTTAGCGATTAAATGACTTACATTTGTATTCGTAATTAAAAATAATTGAAAGCAATTGAAAGCCAAACTAAAACACAAATCGAAATCGAAACCGAAAAACGTAACCAAATAGTCGAGTGGAGTGGCATTGTTTTTAAAATTTAATTATCATTTGAGAATTCAAATATAATTTCTGAAAATGTTGTTCATATCACTATTAGTTTATTAGTGCAGAGATCATTCGTAATAAATATTTGGTAAACAATACATACAATATATATATATAATCTAAATATAAATTTTTATATTAGGCACAAACTAACAATGAGTGACAAATGTATAATAAAGATGCACTTTATGGTGATTTTGTGTGACATAATATTGAGCGTTGAGGTATAATAAGTTTAAAACATGTAAAATTCTTGTTTTTGTTTCATGTTTGCCGAAAAAAGGAAAAACGAAATTCGGTTACCATTAAATGGTTAAACCAATCAATTGCCTAAAGCGAGTCAAACTTGAGTGTGTTTGTCTTTAGGGTAATATATTCTTTCGGCTGACTTGAACTTTTGGCGCACATATTCGGCCTTAAATCTTGAACTATATTTACAAATTATTATATAAAATCAATAAAATAAAAACAAAATGAAAAATAATTAAACATGAAATAACCTTAAATTACTCTCTGAATTGGCTCGAGTGGACGGAGCGCTATATTGAGTTCCTAAAGCTGCGATGTCTGGAATGTCAATATAATCATCAATAGCTGCGTCGCCATAGCGGTCACTGAAAAATACAATTTACCAACAATTAGACATTTCATTTCACTTAAGTTCAATAAAATTTTAATATTTCAATCTATTTTAAATAAATAACTAATTTTCTATAAATGCAAATATGGTATAATTTTTTGTTAACTTTATTAAATGAATTAATTAAATATTAACAATTTTTTTGGTTTAAAATTATTTAAAAATTAAATAATTTTGCTAAAAATTAGATATTCATAAATTATAATTAGATAAGAATTTCGATTAAAAAATATTAATAATAATAATTTCATTTAATCATTTCAACTCATAAATAATTGAAAGTAAATTATATTATGAATAATTTTTTATTGAATACAATAAGTATATAAGTTGGACTAACCTTTTGGCTCTGCAGTAAAGACAAGAACATAATACTGTTAAGCAAAGCAAGACAATGAGAACAGCCAACACACTCCAAGTGGCGGAACGATAGAGTCGAAGCTCTTCTTCGTAGGGCTGATATGTTGGCGGCCAAGTGGGAGGAATTCTTCCAATCATGTTCGGAATGTAATCGTTCCAAAACTGACACGCCTTCTGCTTATAGTCTCTCCACATACTGCTCGTCGACCAGGCATTCAAATTAACTGACAAATCATTCGACGGCCACGTATTTGGTCGCCACGTGTTCACATCGGTATAATTAGTCGAATTGATAGCCAGGTATTGCAAATTTTTGACATCCATTGGTCTCCAGAGGATTGTGTTGAACAAGGCGTATGGCGTCGGACCGCACAGGCGTTGATATCCTGGCACGCAATTTGGGTATTTGGCAAAGTTTCCCCATAATTCTAATATAAGTTGACTCATATTTCTGTCCGATTCAGTCCACTGCGCTCTCTCCAAATTAAGGGACTTTGGAAAAAATCGAGAATCCATAAATGGCGCGCCCGATGCTAATAGATATTCGGTGTCGTGCGGCACACCTAATGAGGTATTTAATTGTTTAGAAACAATAATTTAATTTTTATCGAGGCTTACCGATCCAATCGGGAAGATTTAATCCTTGTATGGTATAATTAAGTACATACATATATGTGGGAACACTATTTTGCAGCATTAGTTTCACCATTTTGTCATTACCGGCGTTATACCAAGAATCAGACAACATCTATTAATTCACAATTAAAAATAATTCAGAATTAGTTGACAAATATATTAATGCTTTGAAATTAAGAGTTTATCAGACAAAATGTAAAAATAAATGTAAACATGGTCTTACGTCGATATATCCTTGTCTTATTAAAGTAAGATTGTTGGGGTCACTCCATGGCGAATACATGAATTCGATGGCTCTGACGAGCGACTCCTGATCTAATGTGTTATTGTATATATCGACATATTCGCGAATTTTTTTGTGCAATATTTCTTGAGTAACAATAAAATTGTTTAATTTTAACTTTTCATCGGCAACTGATAAAAAAATGATAATTTAGTTAAAAATTTTATGATATAATTTGTTTAATTATTCAGTTATTACAAATAAAAGCTGATCCTTCATCTCTTGTTACCCCAGACATGTAAGCAAAGTCTGGATCAAATTTGATTCTATTATACAAAAGCAAATTTTCTGGAAAATCAGGCATAGATTGGTATTCACTATATCTCGTGTACTGATCAACAACCGGACCCCATGGCAACCAACCAACATCTGGCTTTAAACAAAATTTTAAATTCCAATTATATTTAAACTCGATTTTAACATAGCTATAAAATAGATTTTCAGCATAAAAATATAAAATAATAAATATTAGAAAATTTAGCAAATAAATTTTATAGTAATTAAAATTTATGAATAGTTGAGCGCAAACTAAAATTAGTAATTAATGAAATGCCTTACTTTAACTTCGTTAGTCGTGAAATCAGCCGCGCTTCGACTTTTAAGACAGTCAACTAAATTGTAAGTGTGACGCGTACGACATCCGAACGTATAGCCCGCAACGACGCTTGTGTTTCGCAAATAAAGTGGATCTCTAATGAAAGCCCAGTCAGCAACTGCTGCCCCACTTTGCGCGATCACTTTCTTAATATATTCTATTTATTAAATATATATAAACAATATCATCAATTTCTAGCAGCACTTATTAAAGTATTACTAAATACTTCTAGTGAGAGGAGAAATGGCAAGCAGTCCAGCACTGGCCGCGCCGGCGTCGGGTCCGAACAGAGTGATTCGCTCGCGATCGCCATTAAAGGCGTGAATATTCTCTCGAACCCAATTAATAGCCTGCACCTGATCTAATAAACCAAAATTTCCAGCAGAAGCGTTATCAGCCGTCGCGAGATAGCCTGCGTTCAAGTTATGATTAATACAACTATTTAGATAAACAAATTTAAACAAATACAGGAACCAATAACAACAAAATAAAATATACCTAATAAGCCTAATCTATAGTTAAAAGTGACGACAACCACTTCCTGGGACGCCGATAACATATGACCGGGAAATGTGTTTCCACTTCCGCGGTCAAAGTGTCCGCCGTGAATGTAAATCATGACCGGATATTTATCTCGCAAAAGCGAAGCCGCCCATGGAGTGAATATATTTAAATAGAGACAATCTTCGTCCAGCATTGGAATTCCGTTATCGATTCCGGCGTATCGGCTGTACTGCGGACACGAGCTTTTATACTTATCGGCGGGAATGCTTCCCCATTGCGGCGGCACTTGTGGTGCCTGTTTTCAAATTTAATTCAATTATAAAATATTTCTCTATAAGATATTTGATGAAATTTCAAATAATCAAATTTCTATTATTTATTATTTGCCTATTATTAATAATTAGATGATAAAATAATAGAGCTTGAATTTTTTGATAATTCCTTTGACTCAACACTTAATTCATCATTATTATGAAATCAATTAGATTACAATTTTAGATAAATTTAATGCGCTTAAGTATTTTTCCGGTTTAATATTCCTAAGCTTAGTATTAGTGTGCAATTTTATGACTTATAAAAATATTATGATTCACTATAAGCTTAATAACTAAAATAATGTATAAATAACTTATTTATATTTTAAATAAAAGAAACTTCAGCAGCGATTAAAAGAAAAATACGATAATATTTTAAAGTGCATTTGAAAGATAACAACGCAATGAATGGCTTACTTTAAACCTCAAGTTATTCTCGGCAGTCGGCGGTCGCGCGTAAGGAATGCCTAAAAAAGTGGTCACATTTCGCCAAAAGTTGCGAATCGGTCTATAAGTTGGCTGAGTGTTGATGGGCTTATACGGATTGAGAGGCCGGTCTCGCTCGGGAACGGCCGGTCCGTCGCACAGGTAGACAACCCTTCCCACGACATTGCCGTACGCCGTGTTCACAGTCACGAACTCATCCAAACCTATAATTATTGGCAAAACACTTGTTTATCTCGTCATTATATCGTCAATTCATTAAGAAATAATCGCGTCCTTGTTTTGATGGGCGTATGCGAGGAATGCGCATAACTTAGTCATTAATTCTAGTTTGTGTTGTTGTTGTTCGCAAACCTTGATGTATGGCATCCCTGCAGCGCATGTCTCCCGCGTCCTCAATCAGTACCCGTCGGTTCGGATTGTTTGTGACGCCAAAGCCGTGCCGCTCGTACTGATGCGAGGTATCGATTGGACGGTATCGCGCGTCGTAGCCGTTGTAGTGACCCCACGGCCCGTAATTGGACGGAACTGGCGTCTGGCCATCACTGCGGCCGACGTGGAGCGACACAATCGCGGCCAATAATGCACTTAATAGGTGTGTCATAATAAGGCTATGTTTGCCAACATTTCACTAATATCTCACTCTCTCTTCCACTTTCTCTCATTAAGTATTTCTAATATAAAATTCGTTTCAATGGTAAAAATTTAAATTTACAAAAAGACTCTCACATATTTTATATTTTTAATAAAAAAAATCGGTTAAAACGTGTGTAAAAAACTGGTTAAAATGGTATCAAATAGTTATCAATGAATATAAAAACGATGACTTAGTAAACAAATAGACGGAAAGCAATGAAACGTTAATAACCATAGCATCGCTGAGCACATCAAGCCTGGCATGAAAGCTGAGCCCAACCTTAACAGGTATTGATTGCTCTCTCGCTCTCGACTGATAACAACTGCTTTGCGTTATCTCTGTATTTCAAATTTTTTTTGTTTGTTTATTGTGCGGAATATTTGTTGTATGATATAATATCAGGTGTTTGTGATGTAAATGCATGGCAATGACATCTATGTTTGGCCGACTACACAACTATATTATGCATTTGAATCAATCAGTTTTCTTAAAACTAATGCTGTATTTCGTCATAATCTTGAATTTTAATATTCTTATTCATATTTTATTAATTGAAAAATTAATTTTGCTTTACTTCTTTGCTTGTATTTAATTATTTCAATTTTCATATTGCTTTTTATTTATCCATAACGACAAATAATGGACAGACACTCAATTTGATAATCCTTTATATATAAACAAATTGCATTCTCAACATCGGCGTGAGAATGGTATGCGACATAATTAATTTAGTGCTAAACATTTCATTAGAAATAATTAATTAAGTATAAACATTATATTTATAATAATAACATTTCATAGTTATTGATTGTCACAACTTAAACAATCTTTTTAAAAATTCAATTATAAAATTTATGTGACACTATGTATTAATTAGCCAACAATTTTTATGATTTTTAAGACACTAACTTTTTAATTTTAATATAAATTTTTAATTACTTTAAAAGTTTTCTTAAAATTATTTTTAATTTAAAAATGGCCTCTTTTTAAAAGATTTAATAATAATTATATAGTTTTTACTTACAAATTGTTAGACTAAAACTTCTGACTACTGTTAAACCATAAATATATTTTCAGACACTATATTAAAAGTGGTAATTTTAGTTCTCAATTGTTTTAGCAATAAAATGGGTAAAACCATATTCACAATTACTGTAATAATTATAATAACAATGCTATGGTTTAATACTCGTGATAATAATAATGCGAGTCTAATTTTATTACTTAAACAGACATACAGTATGCTTAAGTCAACTCAAGAATATAACACATTGCAGAACATTTAACCTATTTTTAAAATGTTTTTAATTATGAAAATTGTTTTGCTATAAATATAATTTTTTTGCAAAACTAATTATTATAAAGTTTAAGAGAATTTAAAGCTTTTTTGCAAAATTTCAAAAGAAAATGTTAACCATTTAATATGTGAAAAGCGAATACAGTCTAAACAATTAATAAACTTTTACACAGCATTAACGGAATATATTCTGTATTAAAGAATATGAATTCTTTCATTGAATACTCGCTAAATATTGCAAAAAAGCGCTTTAAAATTATATAATAAACTTCATATTATGATTAATTGTTACGCAATGCTATGCTATTCTCAATTGCAGTTGAATTATAACTTATTCGCTAATATTTGTTACGAATAAATCAAACGATTATCAGAGATGAATGTCGAGCGAAACATATTGAAAGCAAATGAAAGCTAAACATCTGAGAGCTGCGCATGAGTGCAATCACTATGAAATGTGCATTTGAAGTGATGGCCAATTTACCGGATTTAATCGGCTCTTCCGACATCATGAACGACGACATTCGCAAAAAAGTAAGCCTAAGGCCGACGGCGAGCGTCGCGCACGGCGTGCGCACCGCTTCTCGTTGGGCCGGCATTAGTGTTGAGGCCATTACGCGATTGCCTATGAAATGACAACTAAATATGTTACCTAAATATGACTATTTAATGTGCTTCACAGCTGTGCAAACATCTGCCCGCGCGCGCCGAAGGATACTCGTGGACACTCATCTACAACACATCCAAACACGGCTTCAGTCTCAAGAGTTTATACCGCGAAATGAACAAATACGACACGCCTGTGCTGCTCATCACCAAAGACACGTATGGCACGGTAAGCCAGCCGTCGATGACCGTCGGTGACCGGCGATGGCCAGCCATTTGCCGATCGGACAGCTCTTCGCTCCACTATTACTCCATCAACTAATTTGCTTGATTTGCCGCAGATATTCGGTGCGCTCACGTCGTGTTGCCTGCGATGCAGTGATCACTTTTACGGCACTGGCGAGACGTTTCTCTTCACGTTTTATCCCGAATTTCAATGCTTTCCGTGGACGGGAGAGAATCTGTTTTTTATCAAAGGAAACGCCGACAGCATCGCAATCGGCGCCGGAGAGTGAGTCGCGGCCATAGATATTGTTACTGTCCATTGTGTGGCCAACGAAACTCTTAACTTAACTTTTGCTTATTAACCCAAAATAGCGGCAATTTTGGTTTATGGTTAGACGGCGACCTGTTTCACGGCCGTAGCCATCCGTGCAAAACGTTCGGCAATACCACACTCTCCCGACAGGAAGATTTCGTTGTTCAGGCGCTCGAGTGTTGGGGATTCGTATGAGATCCGCAGCTCAACAGTTTAACTCGACAGTCATTGCATTTTTTTAAAACTCATCTAAAAGACACCATTTCTTTGGTGACACTTTTTTGTGACGCGCATTAAATTTTTTATAGTGTAGCGTTATGTGGTAATTACTTATAAACGGCAATTACTAAAATTGAATACATTTCGCTGGTACTAGTCATGAACTCTTTTACTCAAATCAAAAATGCTTTGTATCTCAAACATACAACAGAAATGTCAATACTTATTTAAATACATTCCCATTCATTGTTGGTGCTATGCCTGACAAAAAATAACACAACTTAATGCAATGAACGCTAATTAATTTATAGATTTATCAACAAAAAAAACGGAGCTAACATTAGCATAGAGGCAATCAACAAAAAAATTTATATACAGTATAATCATATTTGCATCAAAGTATAGTATTTTTACAGAAAAGTGCAAATACAAACAATTGGCGGCACCAAATAACACAAGCGGAACAAAACTATTACAATAGATCGAATCATAGAAAGGATTTGTCTGCTTAGATAAATAAATTATTTTCCATTTTTATCAATTAAGTTAGTGCTGCTATTCTTAGATTGTTCTTTTTAAAAGTTAAATTTCATTTAAATGTGTTAATTGGTATATTAAGCAATTGTTAAACTGAGTTGACATTAGCTCTCTTTTGAATGAATTAGATTATTATAATTATATTCGTGTATATCATTATATTTTAATCTAACTTATGAAAAAACTTTAGTAAGTTATAATCAATTTAGATGTGAATCATTTAGTCTAAATTATTCTAGTCGTTCATTTATCTAATTATTAGTTTTAATCAAATTAATCATTTAAAACTAATTTATTTTTTTCATTTCTATTGTTAATATAAAAATTTAATTTATAATTCCTATGTTGCGAAACAATTTTTCATTTCATTTATTTATCGCTAGTAAACGACCACAAGTTAAATGTACAAAATATATTGTAGTAAAAATTTCAAAGTAATAAATTGTAAAGAATTGAGAAGTAATTAAAAGTTTGATTTTTGCGGGACAATAGCGAATAAAATGCGTTACACGATAGTTATTAGAGGCAGCTATATATAACTAGTTTTATATAATAGAAGTGTAACTACAAGTTTAGTGCTTAACAACTAATTTGTTTATTTAATGTAAATATCAATCTATGTTTCACGACAGTCACAATTTGCCACAAATAAAATTGTTTTGTTCATTATTTTGTTATTTCAAAAATGAATAAACTTTCTCGTTATGACCGACTTATCCATTAATCAATTCTCAACAATATCACCATTCATTTTGATAATACTGTTGACATAATATCAATATATTATAAATAATTTGCGTGAAAACAATATGAATAAATAAAAGTATTGTCCAATATTTCGATAGATATCATACAAAGACCTAACGAACGTTAAAACTTCATAATTTTCGTTCGCATATATGATATAATTTTTTAAGCTCATCGGGTATGGGGTCGGGCGCGCCAGACATTAAATCTTTACCGTCAGCTGATTTGGGAAAAGCAATCACGTCGCGAATTGACGCACTGTCGCACATTATAGACAAGAGTCGGTCCAACCCAAGAGCTATACCTCCATGCGGTGGACAACCGCTTCTTAAAGCATCTAAAAAATATCTCATCGAGTCTACCTCTTGCTTGAGAACGTCCTTAAAAACAAACTCCTGGAGACGCGAGTTGTGTATGCGCATCGATCCGCCGCCCACTTCCTGCCCGTTAATAACTAAATCGAAATGTTCGCCGAGCGCTGCTATTGGATTGGTGTACACCAACTCGCTGTCCTCCGATTTTGGCGCTGTGAACGGATGATGCGATGACTCTAATTCGTCGCTGTTGTCATCTTTGAAAACGAAAAGAGGAAAATCTACGACCCAAGTAAATGACAATTTCTGAATTCCGGTCTGCGCTTCATTTAATTTCGCCATAGCCTTCACGCAATTGGCACGAATTTTCCCCATTAAACGATACTTTTAATTATATTAAAAAATTATTACATATAATTAAACAGAATTGTTTCCACTAAACTATAAATTATGATAAATACCACTTGATATCTTTCACCAGACGCTATCCATAGAAAATCATTTTCATTTAATTGTATTTTCTCTTGAATTTTTCCTCTTAAAATTATTGGAATATCTTCCGAAGTAGTCCAATATAATTGCTCTGATATGTTGGAGTGAAACAGTTTTCCACTGAAATTCACTTCATGTTGTATTTTTGGCAGTTCGTCTATTATATCTTTAATGTTATTATCTAATTCTTTCTTTTAAACAAAAAAGATAATTATTATTATTTCCTAATTTAATTATAAACTCACATTTCCATTCGGTATAACTAGAGCTACACAACAAGAATCAGTCATATCATCGATAATATCGTTGGGAAAATCTACTTCAATCTCTTGGAGCTGCAAAATAATGTTCAATTATGAACCAATTAAAATAATTCAACAAATGCAAAGTTGCACTTTTATGCCTTTATATCTGATCTCAAGTCTGGTTTGTCTGAACCATAATATCTCATAGCATCAACATATTTGAGTCGATTAAACGGAGTGCTAATCGATTGATTATTAGGCCAACAGGACTGAATCAACTCCTCGATTAGAGACATAATGCCATTCGCTGTTGTAAAAGACATTTCTAAGTCTAACTGAACCATCATTTATATGAAACAAATTCGTCAATTAATCTAATAATTCGGAACATTTTCATAAAAGTATTACTTGAGTGAATTCTGGCTGTCGATCAGATTTGGTTCCCTCGTCGCGATAGCATCGAGCGATTTGAAAATAATGATCTATTCCACCGATCATTAAGAGCTGTTTGAGCTGTTGAGGACTTTGTACGAGACTATAAAAATTGTTTGCAAATGTTGTCGGAACTATAAATTCTTGAGCGCCCTTTTATATGCAAAAAAAATAAATAAATAATTAGGAAGAATTAATAAACTCTCAATTATATTAAGTATACTGTAATTTAAAGTTCAAATTTAAAGTTTTAATTTAATTGAATTCAAATGAATTTAAAATTATAGCCTATCTATTCCGTGCGCTTATAAAAATAATTTATGAAAAAATGTAAGAACAAAATAAAATGTTACGCAATAAACAAATTAAAAATTAGTTATTACAGTGGCGGTCCTCTTAAAGAGTGTGGGCGTCTCGACCTCAACGAAACCGTAATTATCAATTAAAAACTTTCTGATATTCATTATGACGCGCGACCGAAGCCGTAAATTGTTCTGCATTTTGTTGGTTCGTATATCTATGTATCGATACTCCAAACGAGTTTTTTCGTTCACAATCTGATGGTCGCGAAGAACGTACGGCATGTCATGCCGGCAGTCATTCCAGACCTTCGCTTCGTCCACAAACACCTCCACTTCGCCGGTACTCAACGCCGGGTTCACATCTTTGAGCGGTCGACGCACTACACGGCCGACCACTTCCACGACCGACTCGGGCATCAGTTTCGACAGCTTTCTGGCCAATTGTTTGCCATCAGTGATGAGTTGAGTCAAGCCGTAAGCGTCGCGCAGAATCACAAACTTTCCCATTCGCTGGTATTGAATCCAACCGCAGAGGCGGACCCGTTGGCCGACATCGAGCGCCGAGAGTTGGCCGCAGGTGTGCGTACGCGTCACGAACGCGTTCACATCGACGCGCCCTTCGCTGCCAACGCTGTCCACACTGGCGGACACGTGCGCGTCGTTTGGCAGTTGACTCGCATATCTCAGGCCACGTTTGCGCGCCTCAGAGCAGAGTCGAGACAAGCATTTGACGAGCATTAGCTTGAATTGGTTTGAATGCGTTCAAAGCATTGAGACATCACTTCAAAATAAACAGACGTGAAAGTCACGTGACACGACTGCTTACGCAATGCAAAGCAATGCCAGTTTATGGCGGCATATTTGAAATGTTAACTTAAAACTAGTTATTTAGTTCAGTAACTATAACTTACACCATAAAGTTTAATGCTTAACAATATTAATATTTGTTAAAATTATTTGCAATCAAATAAAACTCTATAATTAATTAAAATAATAAAGTCAGTGAGTCTGTGCTTCTCTAACAATATTTTTAATTTTTGTATTTAATTTTTAAAAATAATATATTTTTTTTGATTAAAAAATTAAATGATTGATGTTTATAATTGTTTAATTAAATTCTTTTAATTAAGTTATTTTCATAGTTTAAGATATTTTCAATCTATGGTAGCTTTTTGTCAGGAGAGTCATTACCTTTTGTTTGGCAATAAGTTTTGCAGATTTGAAAAATTAAAAACATTTCTCATTGGTTTCAAACAGACGACAACCAACCGTGGCTTTGAAAAGCATTTAACATTACATGTATATTTGAAAATTACCGCTAAAAATATATTTTTTTGAGTGAGATGTATAGAAACAAAACGAAATAACTTTATTGTGAATTAAAATTGAAATTCTAATAATGATAAAATAGACTATATATTTTATACATTTGGCTGCATTTGAGTTAATTTCTTATATTTCCCTACAAGTTCTGGCAGTTGATAGGCAATGGCAATGTCCAGCTTATCGATCGGACATCCTCTGAAGTATGAACAGGTCGAGGTCAATGGCTTGAAGTCGAATAACGGATTTGATCTATCGGTTAACGAAAAAAAATGTCAGTCAAACTTTGATTTAAAAAACTTGTTTTCGCCGCACAACACGCGAGCGCTAATGCAAAGTCGCTTTAAAGCATACCTAAAAAATTCTTTGTAAACGCCAGGGTCTGGCAAATCGTATCGCGAAATATTTTGCGACAGACCGGCAACAGTTCCGCTGTAAATGCGATACTGTTGCGGATTTTCGGTGATATCGGCGGCCAATTGGCGAGAACTGGCGCCGAACGTGAAGATGCCTTTGTTTTTGTAATAAGTCGCTAAATAGCAGTCGACTAGTTTGGCGTGATTTCTAACGCGCACCGCGTGTCGTCGCAGAGCGGCGATTCGCGACTCGACGCGAGAGATGCCACTGATTTGATTGGACAGGTCTTTCAGCCACAATATTTCTTGGTCCTCAAGAAAGGCGTCGTAAAACTCCTGCGGAACAGCTAATCAGCAAATATTGATTAAGCAATGGTTTTATTTGAGAGTCTAAATTGAGGTTAACATATCTTAAACATAAAGTTTTTAATTTTTTTGCCACTATTTAAATGTCATTCACCTGATATGAAGCCAAAGCAAACAGAAATGCAAAAAAATGTCAATTTTTATGACAGACATGACAACCTTTTAATTGAAATATGCAAGCAAAATGTATCATAAATATCTATAAAACGCTTAATAGCTATCACTTGATGCACACAAATACTTTAAAAGCTTTATTTAATTAACTGACGCTGTTTTGATGCTTCGCATATTTCTAACGTCAACTATTTAGTTATATAAAAATAAAATTTATATTTGTATTATGTAAATATTATTATAGCATATTATTATAGCATACGATTTGCGCTACAAATTTAATATCAAATAATTAAATAATTTTAATAATAAATTTTAAAAATTTATTATTAAACTTTACACTGACTTAATATTTTACTGGCAGTTTTTCTCTAATCATCTCATGTCGATGTGGAGATCTGTTTTAACATTGCATGATATGTCTATAAATAAGTAGCTTAACCATAGCTTATTTGTTATAATAGCTGTATTAACTCAGAAGTGAGTTAAAGCAAAGCTCTCTCTCATCCCGAGCTGACAAAACGAGAGCACAAAAAGTTTGCCACTCTTTGCAAATAATAATAAATAAGGCGTCTATTGCTCTACGCCTAACTTTTAGGTAAGTTATTATGTTTCGATAATACTTATCCCAAACAGAAATACTATGCCCTCACAAATACCTATAATCTATTTGTTTTAAGTTTATTTTTAAATTCAACATATGTTATACAGAATGCATTATGAACTTCGAGATTAACTCCAAAGCGTGAGCCATACTGTGAGACAACTTAAAAATGTTTCTTTTAATAGAATGATTGATAAATATAATGAGTTATACGAGAAACAAGAAGCGTGTGGTATTTATTTAGGTTAAGATAAGGCTTCGATACCACGTATATATTACGCGAATCAGAATCATTATAAACGATTTGCACTCTAAATTAAGCAATACTTGCAAACGTCTGTATTCTTACATATTCTTACTTATTCTCATGTATTATATACTCATGTATGGACTTAAATGTAAAACACTAAAACTACGCTATTTGTGAACAAAATACTATTGAATATATTTAAATTGTTAACAGTAGGCCATAAATAAGAGATGATAATGACAATAACTTACTGGTTAGCGCGTAGACCTGCGGCGGTCTTTCGGCGGGCATTATTGGCGACAGAATCCACAGCAGTTGTCCAATGAGTGTAATTATTTGCGAGTGAGACACCACATCAGACTTGCTCATAATAAAGCGAACTTCTCGTCCTTTAAATGGCAAACCGTTATCATTAAACGTAAATTTTATCTTAACATAGCATGAAATGATATTTTTAAAAAAAAACTAATGATTGCATTTAAACTTACCCTTCAATTGCTCGATAAGACTCTGCAATTGATGCGATAAATGCAATTGAGAAACGTCCACAACTATATATATCACATCACTCCTATCCATAAACCACTGATAGACATCGTTATCAATTCCTTTCGGCTGATGCTGTGACGCACCAGATTTTCCGATCATATCTATCAATCCTGGACTATCAATAATTGTCATCTGTATTAATGTTCAATCATTTTTAAATATAACTTATTTAATTATTTTACAATTATACGATCAATGTTTTCTCACTTTTTGCAATATTTTAATGGGCAAACGGTGAGCTTCAATGTATTGCTCGAGAAAATGCTGACCAAACTGTTGGAGACTCGAGAACGAAAAATCTGCCGCCAATTCAGTGGGACTGAGACGCGTGTAATTTTCGCCATAACTCAATATCGTTAAGTGAGGATAAGTTGTTGTCAATCCTGAATGAAAACAGTTTAGTTTTACTAACGTAGCAAATACTCGAAACTCTTGAATTTAAAAAAGTTAGCATTGTTTCAAGTTTTGCGATCATTAATAAATAGGAAAGCATTGAAACAGCGAAAAGGGTTCGGGCGTCGCGTTAATGAGCAAATGATTTGAATGCGATACAAGCGAAATGTTTAGCGCAAAAATCCAACCAGTTTTTAGTTGCCACGCAGTCGAGTCGATTCCCAGCAGATAATTAACTAATGATGTCTTTCCTGTTGATTTTGCGCCCAAAAATAGCACCGTTGGCTTTGAAAATAATTCCGCGTCTCTATTATTGAAATGCATAGCGAAGTGACATAAATAAACGGCACAATCAATCGAACTAAACGCTTACGTAATGAGTCTGGTGGTGATGTGCCGGTATTTGTAGATCACTTCCAGCGGTTTGATTGCCGTTTCGTACAGCTTTTTCAGTTCGCGAAAGATCGACAAAATTAAATTCTGCTCAGCGGTGTCCTGAGTGGACAAACGAGAGGCAAATTTGGAGGCATTTCTCATAATTAATCAAACCATTATAAACATTTCTTATCCGATATGTACCTCTTGTGATCCAATTTCATACACGCGTAATATGTCGTCGACGTGAGCTCGCGATCTATGTTCGACTTTTTCCGTTTCATCATCTTTTTCGTCACTTTTGTCCACTTTTTCGCCGCTTTTCTCGTCATCACTATCGTCGTCTTCGTCTTTATCGTCGTCACTGTCGTCATCATCGTCTCCGTCATCCTCTTTCGACTCTCTCTTTTCCTTACTCTGCACGCCATCCACTCTCTCGTCGTCATCATCGTCTTCATCGCTCTCATCTTTTTGCGCAAATTTCGGTCGATTTAATTTGAACTTTGTTTGTTTGCTGTACGTTATAGTCATTGTGTGTCTTTTCTTCTTCTTCTCTCTTTCGTCGTCATCTTTGTCTTTGCTATGCTCGTCGTTATCGTCATCTCCATCGTCATCGTCTTCATCTTCGCTTTCCCTGCTTTTACTCTTTTGCTCGTCATCGTCATCGTCATCATCGTTGTCGTCGTCTTCAGTCGATTCTTTAGATTTTAAACTTTCCTTACTTTCCTTACTCTCATTGCTGTCATCGTTGTCATCCTCTTTGCATCCTATAGTCTCTCCACTATCCTCGTCCTCGTCGTCTCTCTCCTCTGATTTGTCATCACTATCGTCGTCGTCATCATCTTTGCTAATATCACCTCTATTTACTTCTCGACTGTCGTCGTCGTCATTATCGTCATTATCCTCATTCGAACCCTTCTTTTCTGTAATAACATCAAAAATTTTCGCTGATTTTCATAATTAAAACAAAAAATTTACACAAATTATAACAAAAAAATGAGGTTAACATTGATTTATTTTATTTTAAAAACTAATTTTGTGTCACCTTTTTTCTGGTTTCTAATGATTACAAAATCTCAAAGTTTGCAATCCATGCGCACTCAAAATGTGTTTTGACAAAGGAGTTACAGAACTACTATTCGTGTTATTTAATTATTCAATATTTAGTTCAGTCTCAGCTATGATTTTGTTTGAATGTCTTATACCGTAATCCCAATACTGTCGCAGCGCTTCGTCGACGTGCTCTTTGCACTTGACTTTATTGACTTCGTTGCCAGTCTTTCGTTCGATACCATTAGCCGAATCTGAGAAATAATATTTTTGTCACTTTTTAAATCCTCTTATTTAGGTTTGAGTTGAGTCGTGTTTACTTTTGATAATATGATCAAAAGTACGTAAATAAATAAACTGTTAAGAATATTATTTAACTAATGATACTTTTTTTAAAAAAAACATTAATAATTTTCATTTTTGACAAAAAAAAATTAATAAATAAAGCATTTTTTTTAAGTTGACTTAATTATAACAGACTTGCATACTAAATAATTTATAGCTATATATAAATTTATTTATACATTTCATAATAAATGTGCAAAAATAAGTATAAAATTATATAAATATATACAATTTTAATAATTTTTAAAACTGTCTTATATTTAGTATTTTATTTTTCAGTTGAATTTCTTACGAGTTTAAAGGTCGCCAATAATTTACAGACAAATAAACACGACTTTTTGAGTTATAAATTATTGTTTACAAATAAAATATTATTATTATTTGCAGCATAATTAAAACTCTCGGCGCGATTAAATAAATAAACACCATAAACCTGTACCAGTAGTATAAATTTTTCAGTGCATTTACGTAGATATCAGTTTCGTTTGCTTTTATTCAAATAAACAATTTATGGCATGAAAGTGATATACATTTAATGCTCATTTGTTTTGTAACCACACTTTATTTCTCGAGGCTTCGGTCTAAGAGGTCGAAAAACTCGAAGCATATTTCATATTAAATGATCTAAAATTACAAGTTTTAATTATGCAAACAAAAATAATTGAATACAACTTCAATAATTTTTAATTAGTGTTTTTTTAAAATCATCTTAAATCGGAATTTTATATGAAAAATTTGTTTGATAGACGAGTATTAGTGGCGCAAAAAATTGAAGTCACCTTTACATAGTTTTTACATAATTCTTACAACAATTAAGTATTTAGAGTCAGCTACTTGTCAGTGTGACAACTATTTTTAGAGACAAAATATCAAAGCCTATGTGTGCCATACAGTCACTGGTTTATGTGCTAAACTTAGACGTAAACGGTTTGCATTAAAGCGCTTCGAAATGCCTCCATAAATATTTTCCTCTATTCCTTATAAGAATATGATAATTCTAAACAAAACAAGCGATTCTTTCCTTAAATATTAGAAATTTATTTTCTTTTTTTATATACCTATTAATTAAAAATAAACCATAAAACGCGAAAATTTACGATCGCTTTGCAAGTTAGATAAATAAATAGCTGTGTAAATAAAATAATTAGTCAAAATTTAATATTGCTTTAATTATTTAGTAATTATTTGCTGTAAACAACATTCAAAGCGCTGATATTGATATTCGTCAGCACTGATGACGAAATCTCTGATCTGCCATCAAAAGTATATCATGTTTGCTGACATTTAACAGCAGTAGAAATATTTTCTTGTAAAACTTTTTATTTCATTGCATGAGTTTATATAACTTTAAACGAAAGTAAAATATGTCTTGAAAACAATTAAACAAAATCAATAACATTCAAAGCAAATTCTTTAAATAGGAATAAAAATTGTAAACACGAGATGAGAAGTTGTGATAATTCAGATAATCTTAATTTCTAAATATAAACGCTAATCGAAAAGCGTTTCTGAAGCGATCGCAAGCCAGACCGCAATCACTCAATTTACAGGCCCATCAAAGCAATGGGTGTGTAGTCCTGAATTGGGAAATTAATTTATAATCATTTCGCAGTGCATATAACGTAAATACACTAAATTCAAACTTATTCAAGATGTGTAATTAAAAATAAATAAACACAATATTTATGCAGTTCAAAATTGATTAGCGAGTCGTGAGTTTCTATGTTACCTTATTCTTTAGAGTGTACTAAAATAAATAAACAATAAATAAGACGTTTTTGGGTATCATTGGATGGCATGAATGGTTTGCCATTCATTTGTTTTCTGCCGCACGATTCAGCCACTGATGACTATCTAACTCGAAACGCTGGCAGAGCTAAAAGCTTACAATGATTTTCAGTTTTGAAAGTGTGATTTTAAATTATGTTTCTAATAATAAACTCCTTTAAGCAGAATATCTCCCAATAATCGCTATCGCGATCGTTGTGCTCGATATTTGCTAAGAAAGAGTGAAATTTGGAAAAAAATAATACTTACTGTTATCGATGGCGATCAACACCAAACAGGACAATATTAAGCCAATTGTTAACAAATGAAATCCCATAGTAGTTAATCATTAAAGCGATGCTGAGCTGCACGACTAAAAGCCAAAGAAACACAAAAAGCTAAACACTCTCCACTCATCATTGACTGTCTTTTTCCCCAATCCTTACCTCACACTCAACTGTCAGAGCAAAAGCAAAATTACTTCCCTATAATTTCCTTGAGATCTTAGAATAGAAAGTGGAGAAAAAAAATCTTCAGCCAAACATTTTGGCTCTCAATCGGTTAACACGCAAATGTAGTTCAAAACGTTTGAAAACGCGTGTACGCGAGACTGCGATCTTCTCGATGCGTGTTTCGCATAATAACGGCGAGAATAATTGCGAGATTTCGTAAATTAATCTTTTTTTATATAAAAAAAATCACACAATAGTCATAAAAAATCAAATTTATTTTGAGCTAATTAATTAACTTATCCACAAAGTAATATTAAGAAGCTTTCGATTATTTTCTTTTTTTTCTTTATTACAATTTTAAAAATTTAATTTTCCAAAAAAAACAACTAATTTACATTATTTTTCACGAAGACATGAGAGACTGGCTCTCTTTGGGCTGCGAATCGGTTTTGGAGGCCAAGTCTTGGATCACTTCTTGAAAGATGACGCTATCGATGTTCTGGCCGAGCATGTAAACTGTTTCGACGGGTCAGCAAAAAAAAATAAAAATAAAAATAAATAAATCATAATCAACTCGGCGTTTGGTCGCAGTAAAAAAAAAGTACGAGAGATTGAATACCTAGAAACCAGTCGCCGATGGAAGTTCGCCGCACAATGGTGTGCAAGTGGTCGAGTTGTGAGAGACGAAAGCGCAGGTTTAATAGATAGACGCGCACCGGTGGACACGCTATGATGACTAAACGAAACACAATGACCGCACCGGTGAGCGCCGCTAATAGTAGAAACCAAAACCAGAGGAAAATATAGATTTTTTCGTTGATAATGTTCAGCGGCAGCAGACATAAGGCGTCCACGATTTCGATGTTGGCTGACGGACCGTATTTGTAGAATCGACACTTTGTCACTCTTGGAAATATGCGAATCATGGGATCAATTCGGTCCTCTGTTAAGGCAAGGCATTCAAGGATTATAAGTACGTGTCGGCAAATAGCGCTCTCAAAACAGTAAACATAATTTTCGCAAAATCTTTTGGAAATATATTAAATGGTATTTTTTATATTTCCAACTTTAAGATTGTTTTCCGAATTTTAAAATTTAAATGCAATTTTAACAAAAACTAATATCTTTTCTAAATGAACACAACTTTTTACTAACCGACGAACTCGTTTAGCTCACAAAAGTATTGGAAAAACGCTTGCAATTCAAAATTTAATAACTTTTATTTGTCAATAGTACATAATTTTAAATCCAATTATTTTTAGCTAAACAGTAAATAATTTATTGTTAATAAAAAAATAATGAATAGTCAGAAAATTTTCCAGAATATTACAGTTTATTAAACCCTATTAAACTGTAATCAATCGTTTTAAAATTTAATAGACAAAA
This sequence comes from Microtritia minima, assembly GCA_034699355.1. Classification (NCBI taxonomy): domain Eukaryota; kingdom Metazoa; phylum Arthropoda; class Arachnida; order Sarcoptiformes; family Euphthiracaridae; genus Microtritia; species Microtritia minima. The sequence continues at coordinate 1,032 of JAQIYA010000318.1, read as the reverse complement.
ATATGAGAAGATATTTTTAATATTAAGTATGGCTCACAACTAGATTACGATAAAAGTTTATATTGAGAAATAAAATTCAAGTTAAATTAACGCTAACATTTCAGGATTGCATGTTTTAGTATAGGTTTACAAAGATCAAGCTATAAATTACTTGTTTAGAAAGTGTTTTAACTAACATTTCATCTATTTTAGAAATTAATATTTTTGCATTTTTAAGTTTCTTTTTAAGTTTGCTGCGCTGCTATACTTAAATTTTTTAATATACTTTTTGGAGTGAATCTATTTTTTATTTAAAAATTACGAGAGAATTTTACAAAATAGAAAATTACAACTAATAAAATTTTAATTTCTGTATAATCTATTAAAATAATAATTGTCTACGTATGTAATTTCATTTAATTTCAATTTCTAATTGATTAATAATAGAGATAAATAAAAATGACTGCAATATAAAACTAGATAATACATGCAATGTAAAGAGATTTTTCTTCTTTGATATTAATAAAACTCTCGCTCCGCTCGTATTTTGATATTAATTTATGTTTATTAAAACTTTTAATATACTGTGAGGGATTGCTTCACTTTGCGCTTTAACTTTTATAGTTTTTCAAAAAAATGTATTACTATAGAAGTGTTGAAAAAGTTTTGAAAATAATATATTAGTTCTGTCCATTGAATCCATTTATTGGTAAATGTTATATAACAATGTAACTTATTATTGATATGTGAGTAATTGAATAATAATCCTTTGTTAAATTAATTAAGAATCTCTATAACTTATTAAAATAATTGAGTGAGTTTGTGAGTTTATGTGTTCGTGTGTAAGTTTCCAGCAATACTTTTTATTGTTGAGTTAAATGATATATTAATTTTTTAAAAATTATATCTTATAAACTTAATAATGGTTTGAAATTTAATTGTTTTTTAAATTTAAAACAAAGCGTTATTATACAATAAATATTTATATTCAACAATAAACAATGATAAAAATAATAGGTAAAATTATATTATTGAAATATAAACTTTTTAAAG
>JAQIYA010000317.1:0-22911 GCA_034699355.1 Microtritia minima | reverse complement strand
GTCACTATATTGCTGAAAATGAGGATACAATAGATAATCTTCACTATTAATTAGAGAATCTATTACTTGGTTTTAGTGCGGGCTATACATGGGGTGAGGGCTATCGTCGCATATTTAGGGTACTAAAATTGGAATTAAGATTGAAATTGTATTATTAAAACAATAACGTTTTAAGATAAGAGGAAAATGCCAATGTAATTACATATATTAATAAATACAATTAATATTATTGTAATTATTATATTAGTTTATTAAAAAGAAAAATTATAATTGCGTATGAGTTTTGTAGTGCTATTAAAGCTGTATAAATATAAATTAAAATAACAATAAATTTAAGCAATATTTCAGTAACATTCAAGTTATTTATTTATGTTAAAGAAAATTTTATTGAAAATTAAAGAAATAAAACTAATTATTATTAATTAATAAAGATTTAAGTATTTCAACTATTATAAGATATAATTATATAGAAAAAACTATAATTCAATTATAGTAATTTGTAATTTGTATGATTTTTTATGGTAAATTCACTTTACAGTAAAAGCTTAATAAAATAAATCACAGTACCTGTGGGTTCAATTGTTTTTTGATATTGAAATTGAGTGCTTTCGTCGTTTTTCTGATTTCTGATAATCATATATCCTCTGTAAGGAAAACCTGCCGATCCTTTAAGAGGATTGGTCTTCATTGGCTCTCCAAGTAATCCCAAAAAATCTCGCGTCACTTTTTTCGGATTATTTTCTATAAAATCGAAAATATGATTGACTGCGTCTTTAGTTCGACCGCAAGCGTTAACTATTCGAGGAATTAAGTCAACAATTTGATGGCTAAATTGATCCAATTCTTTGTCGTGCGATTTGAGGAGTGCGTGAGCGTTCACGCCTCCCACACCGAAAGAGTTGATGCCAACCACTCCGCTCTCGAATGACGTGTTCTTCAAAACCGGAACTAAAGTTTTATTTACAATCACTTCGATTTCGGGTTTGGCCTCTTCGAAGTGCAGATTAGCGGGAATGCACTTGTTTTCGAATGCGATGATTACTTTTCCGACCGAACAAAGTCCGGACGAGCCCTCCGAGTGACCCAAATTGCTTTTCACCGCACCCACGAATAAGGGCTCCTAAATATTCGATATCGAAATGCAGTGGTATATCATATTTATTTCGTTAATCTCGTGTGAAATATACCTTTCTTTCGATACAGTAGGCGTCGGCGATAGCTTTCGATTCCTGAGGGTCGCCGACATTAGTGCCCGTTCCGTGCGACTCGAAAAACTTGATGTCGTGCGGGTCAACGTTGGCCTCTTGATAGGTCTCGATCATCAGATCTCGTTGTCTCAACCAAAACGGCGAAAACAGACCGATCGACTTGAAGCCGTCGGTATTGGTTTTGGCGTGCAATACCGTCGCATAGATTCGTTTGGCCGCAGACCTGCGTTGCAGTAGTAAACAGCCCACCGTTTCGGATCTCACAAAGCCGTCCGCCTTTTTGTCCCACACCTTGCATTTGCCGTCGTTGGCCAGCAGTCCGATGGACGAGTAGGAGAAGTTGGAGAAGGGGGCCTGAACGAGGTTGCCGGTGGCCACGATGGCGGTCTCGCAGTTGCCGGTGCGCATCTCGGCGACGGCGTTCTGGAGCGCGACCATACTAGAGGAGCAGGCGGTGTCGATGAGCGTGGACGGGCCGTGCAGGTCGAACAGGAACGAGATTCGGTTCGCGTACAACGCCTTCGAACTGCCGTAAACCCAAATCGCCGCCTCCTTTTTGCGCACATCGTTGAAGTCGTCGTTCGGCAGACCGTCCGCACACGCTTTCCACAAATTGATTGCAAATTCAACGTTAAATCAATTTCAACGCAATTTTCATTTATTAAATTCATACAAATATTATGCAAATAAATGGTTACTAATAAATATTTAGTGGGCGTAGTTTATGGTTATTAACCAAATCGGTTAACAATTTTGAAAATGTATTTTTAAATTCAATCATTTAACGAATACGACCGAAACATTATTATTTTAAAAATTTATTAAGCCTAACAATTTTTAAAATTAGATTATAAATATTTAATTTAATGACATTAATTTATAGAATTTATTTTCAAAATTTCTAAATATAAAACAGTTTTGGTATTTTTAATTATATTTATAAGTAATTTTTAATTATTAAATTAAATTATATAATTATATTATTAATTATATATGCAATGATTCACTCGAAATCAGATTCTTTTGCGGGAACAGTGACTCTAAATATTTTAAAATTTAATTAAATTACAAACTGATTAAGAAAATTAGTTTGGATTTTAGAAATTTACTTTTAAATTAATTACTTTTTTTGATTCAGAAAAATTTAGAACATAAAAATATTTCAAAAATTTTCAATTTATTAAATATAGAGTTAGAAGCCCTTCTCTTTAGCCAACTCTTTATAATGTAAAATATAAAATAATATATCAAATTAATGAACAAAATTTTTAGTAAAAATACCAATTTTAAATCCGTTTAAAATCAATTACCCTAAGTTTCCATAGATAGCCCACCCTATGTATTAAGCCGATGCATATTAATTGAAAAGTAAAAATGTAATTGTTTATTTTTAATGCTTAAAAGATTTTAAAAATAGTATAATAAGTTTCGTGAATAGATTTTCTAAATTTTATTAAGTTTATAAGCTAATTTTATTTTTAAATAAGCTCAAAACTCAATTTTATAATTATTAAATTAACTGTTACAACATAATCCATTTAATTATATTTGTATAAAGTTTAGCAAATTTATATAACTATCAGACTGACCGAATTTTTATTAATTTGTTGTACACAATAATATTTCTAAATTTGTTTGACTTTCGGGTAATAAAATGGTTTAAACAAAAATATTAAATGTAAAAACTGGACACCCCTGCGTCCAGTTTTGAAGCAGCACAAGACAATGTTTTGAATTTGCCTAAACTGGACAATCCAGTCCGCAACTGGACGTCTGGTCAGTCTGATAACTATGCTTAAGTATTGATAATTGAAAGTTAGTTTCATGGCCATCATTGTAATCACTTTTTATTAATAGCACTTTGATTGTGATCTGTGGCGCATCTTTCTTTAGTCGATCCGATAATTGCAAAATATACTACAAAAATATTCAGACCTTCATAGACTTAAATATCTGATATTAGATTAAAATGTCAAACCTAATAAGTATACTCTGTAATAGCATTTTTATTAAATAATTTATTGCCATAATATCTTTATAAGTTTAGCAAAATCTTAAAAATTATCATAATTATTAATTTGGAAGCGCTCGGCATTTCGCCAATTCATTTCATCATATATTTCAAGGGAAACATTATGGCATAATGTAATATATTTTATAATAAATACAACTCATTTAGCTATTAAAATGCTTTAATTATCTATTTATAGTATGTTCAGGTGCTATTTAAGATAAAATTGGATTAATAGTAAAACTATAAATTTAAAAAGATGTACTTTGAAATCTTTCATAACAATATGCTTATAATATTATTATCAGAAAATGGTATAAAATAATTTATTGTAAATTAATTTATTAAATAATTAAAGCAAATGTTAGAATGCATAAAATTGAAATGTATTTAAAGCTACAAATAGTTTTCTTACCCACTGTATTGATTCCAAAGAACACTCCCGTTCGACTTCCTCTTAAATTCTGTGGATTAATGCCGGCGTCGCATATGGTTTCGTAAGTGGTCTCGAGAATGATTCTGGCGATCGGGTCCATCGCGTCCGCCAAAAGTGCGAATGTGCTAAAAAATACTGCATCGAATTTTTCTAATTCTTTTATTTTTCCAGTTCTTGAGCCTAATCCACAGTTTAAATCTGTTTGAGGAAAACAAAATTATATAATTTTTTAGTTAAAAATATCTGTAATAAAATTTAATTATTATGATTTAGAAGAATAAACTATGCACCAAAAATTGATCAAAATTGTTGATGCAATCAAAAACATCAACAATTTTGTTATCTCAGTAATTCTATGTGTAAAACTTATAATTACCAGTAGGCCAACGACGATCATCATTGGTGACCATATCGACATTTTTGAACAGCTTCTCCGCCAACTCGTCCATGTTATCGCATTCAGGAAATCTGCCCGCTATGCCACTAATGACAATATCGTCATCCATCTCGAAAAGAGGCATTTTCCTAATTTTTGGTCGCGCATAGTCCACTCCTGTGCTCATCCCTGACAATAATTCACAATATGTTTTAATTTGAACTAATTTGTTAATTAGATTTAAAATTTTAATTAAAATTAAAATGTTTTATATATTTTGTTAATATAACATTTGCTTTTCTAGTGATTTAATATTTATTGCGATTTATTAAAACTTTGGTTAATTGGTTTCGTTTCGCGCTATATTTTTTCTAATCGTGCAAAAATGTATTACATTTTTAGAATAAAAATTTTAAAATATTAAATTATTAACTTTCTTATTGACAGCATATTAGTGTTAAATTGTTGTATTACACACACATTTTGCAACTTATTTGTATTAATATAACTTTGTTCATTTTAAAATACGATCAAAAATTAATTTATAACATATATATATATATTCATGAGTTTATTGGCCTCTGTGTTTCCAGATATAGACTCGGAACTGGCCAGAGGTACCCAAACATGGTATATATATTTGAGACCAGCATGGGATGAAAGGCACAATATGGAGGTAGAGGTGTTCAGGGGCGCGGCCAGTTCGGGAGGCGCCGAAAAAAGGTATGCGTTGAACTGACGACAGCCGAGAGTTTGACTTAATGAGTCGAATGAGTGGGGTTTCGGGTTGAGGGGGCGTTTCTGGCCCGAAGAGCGTGGGCCAACATTAGGAGGCGTGGTCACGCTGTACGTCGTTGAACTCAGAATTATATATTGAGGGGGTCTAAAGTTAAGGAGTTCTTGAGTTGAGTGCCTTTTGTTTTGAAAGAACTATAAGGTTGAGAGTGGTTAAGATTAAGGAGGTTTTGATTTGTAGGGGTTTTTATGGATAATTGGTATATTAGATTAGGATAGTTTAGTGTTAAAAGGGTTGAGGCGGTTAAGGGTTAAGATGGTCTTGTGTTGTGAGAGATTTAGGGTTTAGGGTGGTATTGTAGTAAGTCGTTGATCTCAGAATCATGTTCTGAACAAAATGACATAAGATTAAAGGGATATGGGGTTCATTGGGTAATAAATCATTTAAGAACCCCTTTTGTTAAATCGGACTAAAACGCTAGTTTTCAATAAACTTCTTACCTACAAAAGGAAAATTAAAAAATAATTTGTAGATAAACAATGAAAGCCAATAAAATTAAATTTTATTGGGCAATAAATAATAAAAAATATTGATTATTATATTCTTTGATTATTTATATATAAAATATTTATTATACGAGTATATATAACATTTAATATACATATATTTTTTATTAAATATATATATATATTAAATGTTATCTATGATCTAAATAGGCCAACAAGTAGTGTGACCATCCCACCAGTTTTTGTTGTATAATTTAGTTTTGCATAATTTCTATTGTTTAAATTACATATTTTCAGAACTGACTAATTGATATTATAAAATTTAAAATTAGTATAATTATAATAATGCCTAATATTTTTTTTTCAAGATTTTCACATATAAAATATTAGTAAATGAAAACTTAAATTAAATCTTTTAAAATATTTTAGTTTTACATTAGCAATATATATTAGCCTATAAATATTATTTATAAAATTATTTTACATGTGTTCTATTTAATAAATAATTGTAATTTAAATATATATATATATATTTTCTAAATGTAATATTCGTTTCTTTTCTTCTTTTCTTCTTTTCAAGTTTTGAACTTTTGAAAATTTCGAAAATTTGTAAATTTTTCTATAATTTAAATTTAAAATATTCCCACATTAAAATAGACAACAAATTTTAAGGTTATTTTCATGTCTGTCACATTGGTTTCCCAGAATAAAATATTGTGATTGGGAAATAATACAAAAGTCATAAGATTATAAATATTGAAAAAGCATGTGCGGTGTGCTCTTCACCTTATTATATTGATTAATTAGAAAATATTTTTTGCTGCAGGCGAAGCCGTATAAAACAGTATAAAGATTTTTGTTTTTGAATTTTGTGACAAATGGTGTTTTGAAATCTACTTATAATTGTTTTTTATTTTTGTTAGATTGAGGTTAATCAAATTCATAACCTGCATTGACTTAATGTCATCTAAAGTCTCCAAATGTTGTTTATTTGAAAGATATTGATAATCATTTTTAAACTAAGTTTTATATTATTTATTTGTAAACTTTATTATTCATTTTATAACTATTTATATAAAATATTTTAATTTCAAACTTTTTTATTTGTGTACAATAATTGTGTTATTTAGCTAAACCTAAAGTTTTATAATTATTTTCATTTATTCATCTGTCCGTAAATGAATTTCATAAATCGTCATTCATATTCAGTCAAATTCGGTTACTAACCGAAAATTTTGGCCACTATACACATATTACTAAGACCATAGTTTATATAAAAATATGTAGTATTAAATTAAATTATATTAAAAATATTAAATTAAAAATGATCAGCAAAACAATATAAAATAAATTTTAATTTTTCAAAATTATAACTGATATAAGCTAAATAAAACTAAAATTTTAATTTGCTTTATATTTATTTCTATTCATAAAGTTTAAACCGGTTTAGATTTAAAAATTTTCTGTAATAATTGTCAAATTTAATTTAAAATGTAGATTCGCATAAAATTAAAGATAAACTATATAAATTTGGTATATTTAGGTGTAAATTTATTTATATATAAAATATACGCCAATTGCAAATTAAAATTTGCATGTTTTAACAATTTTACATGTTTTGTTTATAAAAGTAGATAAAACATAAAATATAGGTAGAATTTTCTTTCATCTTAATCAAACTGTCACTATTTTTATGTTCTATTCTTATTTGGGTTTATTATAAATTTGGTGATTTGTGATCGCTTGCTTCGCTCGCATTTTGTTTTATACGTGTGCAAAATAAGTATCTCTATAATTAATTAAAATAAGAAAGTATTGAGTTTGATAGTGAGTCTGTGAGTGTTTCAATGACAATGATTTTAATTGTTCAATTTTAAAATAATTTTATTGAATATCAATAATACTTTAAATTTTTCTTTTCATTGTAAAGATAAATCATAAGATTAATTAATTTTTTGTCAAAAGGAAAAATATTGTTTATAAAACTCTATCTTTATTTTTGATAATTTTAATAATAATATGAGAGATTAAGAATATTTGTACAGAGCCAATGAATTATTTAATTGTTGAATTAATTTTTAAATAGTTTTTATCATAATTTTTTTAAATTTTGAATAAATGTTAACTGTTTCGAAAAAGCCACGGAGAAAATGGGTAGATGTTATATAAAATTTTAAAATATTTATAAAAATACTATTCATTGTTAACGCGGCTTCGCAGCTATAAAATTTTATAATTTTACTAAATATAATTTTCTCTTTTATTGTTGATTAATGCTTTTTTAAAATTATAATACAATTAAAATTAAAAACAAATTTTGTCCTATAGTTTAAAAGTTATTAAATATATTATATTTTAAAAATTTAACTCAATAATAAAAATACATTGTTGGCAACTCTCGAACACACACACACACACACACAACACACTTATACATTCTATATATTTGTTTAATAGGTTATAGAGATTATTAGACTATTTCTCTAACAATATGATAATCTATAATTTATATACACATTTGACAACTTATTAAGACTAAAATTTCCAATGAAATAAATGACATTTTTGGCGAATAAAAAGTGTACCAAAATGGTACTATTTTGCAGTAACTTGTCTTTCTTTCTTCTCTAGGATTCGAGATATATTTAATTTTAAAAATGTATAAAATTTTCTCTAATAAAAATTTGTAACTAATAAATGTAAATTAAGATCAAATGAATAAATTAAAGATTGGCATATCGTGTTAATTTAGATATCAGAGGTGCTTTATTTTATCTTTTATAAAATTTAAATCAAACTAAAGTTAAATTCTTTATTAAGATTTAACGTTTTGATATGCAAAGATATATAATCGTTATCTAATTATACTATAAAAACAATTTTTATATTAATAATAAGTTGATATAAAAATAATATTTATTTTTTAATTTTAGAATAACTATTAATTGCTTTTAAAATATTATTTATATACTTCTAAAATAAAATAGTAAAATTAATAAAACAAAATTTACATAAATTTTTATTTGTAAAATTAAATTAATATATTTGTAAACATAAATATAATTAAGATACCTTCACTTCCTTCAGCAAATTGCAAACTTGAATTATGTTCCATTTTTGATAATATTTTTTAAAAAATTTTATTAGTATTTAATTGAAAGTTTCCAAAATAAATAAAGTTTTATATGCAAATTGAATGAAATAAAAATTATTTAAATATTTAGTTAAACAAATTTGTGAATTTAATTTATCACTCGTATTAAAAGTAAACTTCAGTAATATAAAACTTTATGAGTTTAAAATTGCTATTTATTTGTGATGATACCAACTCGACATCAAGTTAGAAAGTGGCACTGATTCTCCAATGATAGCGAGAATCACTTTCCCCTTTCTCTTTTTATCTACATTTTTTTAGTGATTAACTCCCAGAAATTTTTGTTCGATGCCTGAGGCAAATCAAGTGGTGAAACGGAGCATCAAGTTGTATGACCGGCTTATTATCGAATCTCTATTCTATTTATTGCTAGTTTCACTAAAATAACATAATTATTTTATAGAAAATTTATATAATTGCGTTTCTCAGAAAATTGTTGAAAAGGAAAATATGTTTACTTGAGAAAGATATAAATTTGAATATTTTTATTATAATTTATAAAAATATATAATTAACAACATCTTTAATTTATTATTTGTTAGTTAATAATTAAATATAGAAATCTTACTAAGAAAATCATTGAAATTCAATTTTAAATTAGATAACTCTAAGTTGTAAATATTTTTCAAAATTATTGTTAAATAACCATAATATAAAAGCTATTTAGTAATTCATTATTGAAAATTATCATTTAAGCACAAAGCCATATATCATAGACATTAGTATATATAAATTTAGGTCACTATAAATATTAATAATATCTTTGACATTAAACTTAATTTTAACAAAACAGATGAAAATTTATTATAAAATGTTAATTATTTAAAAGTGGATGCTTTATCTCTAAGTGAATAACCCATTTTTAAAATATTAAAACATTTAAAATGATTCAAATCTAATCTATTTATTGAAATCATATCATATTGTATATATGTTTTAAAACAAACATCACAAAAGTTAAATTTACTAAATTTCACAAATTAAAATAAAATTTTTAAATTCTATCTATACTTATATAATTTTTTACGTATTTAGATTAGCCCTTATATAATTCATGTATATAAAGGAATGCTAGAAACCAATGAAACGTATGCGAGTCTGGCCTCTGTTTGTTTCGATCGCTTTCACACATCCATATATTGCGTCGCTCTGTCCTGCCCTAACACTGTAAACAGAGTGCTTTCAAAACTCAAATAATGCGCTTCTTTGTGCAAAGTTTAAATGGTATTAAGACATAAATATGTTTCTCGATAGCCATTATCTATTGTCTTTCTTGCAGGCCATAGACCACTGCCGCTGCCATTAAAAGACTAAAGTATTTTGTGATAATTATTACAAAAAGTTTTTACTTTCTAATTAATATTTAGTATTAACCAATAAAACTTGCTTAAAATTATTACGTTTGAAATAACTTTTTAGACTTTACTTAGTTATTATTTTAAATTTCAAAAGTTTTAAAATTTCTCGAAAGCATTTATTTCAAATTATATCTAATTTATTTAAATTAGAATTTAACACCAAATTTAAAATATTCTAAAATCATTATCAATTAATAAATTCTTAATATAATGTTGCGTTTATTAATTCAAATAATGTTGATATTTGAAAAACGTTCTTGAAATATAATTTATAATTTGCAATATTGAATTCTTTTTCCAAATTTTTCATAATTTATAATTTTTAAACTAAAATATTCTAATTTATTCCTTAAATTTATGCAATGATATAATGAAGAAAACTATTATATTTTAAATTTTATATTCAATGTTATAATAATTATTATTCTTTATTCCTACTTTAGATCACTAAAATCTCGTTTAACTTTACATTTAGAATTCATTTACCTAAAGTGACTTTATTTTAGTTAACTTTATATGATTACATCTAAACCTTGAAATATTCTTTTTGAACTTTGGTTGACCTAAAGAATTGCCGCTTAAATTATCATTAAAATATATAAATCATTTTATAAATGATTCTCACACACAGCCTAGAGACTAAAAAATTAGCATCACATCATCATTTAGAGTTTCCATATTACTGAGAATTTTTATTATTAATAAATTTTTCGCAAAATTACCAGATTTTAATTAATCGTGTCGTAGGGATGTTTGTTTATAGAATCTGTTAATTTTAATTAGTTGTTACCCTTTAACACATAAAAATAATTGTCAATGATTGCCACCTTATGCCAGTTACAAACGAGACGGTTTCGTAAAACAGCGTAAAGTACCAAAAAACAAGTTTAGTGTGTCACGTAGCAGTTACTGACGCTTAACATTAAGATAAACATTTCATTTATTTTTAATTGAAGGTTAAAAATTTTTAATAAAATTATAACAAAAAATTAGATATGAATTAGATATGAATGCTATAAAGCGATATAAAAATTATTATTATCATTAAATAGCGGCTTCTAAATTATTTTAAAAGCAATTTTACTAATTATTTAGAATTATTATTTAATTTAGTGACCAAAAAACTTAATATTATAGTAATATTGTTTTCAAACTTTTAATATTTTGGTGAATAAATAAATATCAATTCTATGTTCGCTTTGGGCAGCAATGACTTCGAAAACAAAATTATTTGTAAACTAATATTTCGAATAAATTTAAATTCGAAAGAGCCTTAAGCGCGAATATAAAAGCAAAATAAAAATAATAAAAGTTGTAAAGGCATTCATTATATAAGTGAATACTACTGAATTTTAAAAAGTATTTTCAAAATAAAATACGTGACAAAATTTCCATCATGATCAATGACATCAATGACATTTGCAAACAAATACAAAAGCACCCTACTTTGTCAACCTTGACCTCAAAGTGCGGCCATTGATTTGCCACGATTATAGCTGGAGATAATAATTTAGTTGAAACCGAAAAAAGCTTTCTCTTTTTGTTGTGTGCTTTAAAAAAGTAGAAAACGATATCGAATACGCTTAACATTGATTTGCATAAAAGGTCGAATAGAGGTCACTTTTAACTACCACTTCGAAATTGGTTCGCCTCTATTCACTAGTAGGCTATTTCTGTTGAGCGCATCTCTCACGTGAACCTTTCTTACCTTTAAATCTGCAGCATTTATTTTATTGTGTCATATATTTTTTTATTTACAAATTGCAATTGTAAATGTCTAGCTTTATGGTGTTAATAACACCGATATTAAGCTCAAATATAAATGCGCGAAAAGGGTTCGCTCAAATCAAACGCTAATGAAATCTAATTTGTTTTTACTTTAAATCAATTTTTTTAATCTATCAATTTAAATACAACTAAATTAATGAGAAATTAAATTTGTTTCGAAAGATAGAAAATAATTCAATCATACTATTAAATATTTAAATATTTTTCAAAACTATTAAATGTTATTAACATTATTAATAAATTTTATTAAAATAAAAAGTGAGTAAAAATAATAATATAAAATCAAAATAGACAAAGTGAGCATAAAATTACAAAAAAAAACGCGAACTAACTGAGAGCCAGCATGAATGACGAATATTATAACTAAAGTTAATATATTCCTAAAATTATAAAATTAATATTGAAATCATATGTACATATCATTAATGTTTTATAATGATTAATATTAATACAGCAATATTTAAAATTCGATGCACTGTATTTGAGAGGCGAGCGCTGGTATGCTTAAGGTGTAGCGTATGAGTGCAAGAGCTCGTAGGTTCGGGCCCAAGCCTTACCAACTCTCTTCAGTTGCGATATGTTGACCACTTGTCCATCAAACTGGGATTCTATAGTATTGCCCTCGTATTGTTGTCAATGCACGTGATTTAATAATACTTTATACGTGGCCGCCACTACCGCGGCCGCACTTAAAACTTAAATTAAAGGAAAATGACGTGCTTTCTCAACAATACGGGGGCAATACTATAGATTAGCCCATCAAACTCTCTATTGCTCATACAATTACCCGCCACACACACCTGACGCTAAAAACACAGTCTGCAACGCCAGGGCTCAGTAATGTTGTCCTCTACTTAGTAGATAGAACTTGTTTTAAGAAATTGTTATGTTCTTTTATGAGCTGTATTTACATAATATGTTGAATAAAATCACATAAAAATAACAAAATCAACTAAAATTTTTTAATTTATTGTGATTTAATTTAGAAAATTACAAATTAATAAAATAAGTTAATCGATGCGATTATCATTCATAAGGATTCATAATTATTAGTAAAATAAATATTAAGCAGACCTTCTTTTATTATACACAACTATAGCAATCAAAGATAAAGAAATTCCTAAAATGAATAAAAACAGACCGATTCCAACGCCGGCGCCATAACTGTATTTCACTGATGCCTGAATTAATTTAGACGACGCTAATTGAAAATTGACGCTTCCCTTAAAATATGTCTCGCAACTCGAATTAGTGGCGAAATAAATAGCATTTTTAACATCAATATTTGAAGATAAATCGCATGTTGTTTGATATAATTTGTTGGCGCTATTGGTGTTAATTAAACAAAAAGAAAATGTCGTGCAATGATTTTCAACGCAATTAAAAGCGCATTCTTCTAGCGTTATCTCTGAAATTTAATTGATTAATCGCATTAGAAATAACTGTTTTTTTTTGTAAAAATGATTTTTATTAAATATATTTGTATTTAATTGAAATGAATTTTTTAATTTGTACTCTATGTAGTGAATAGTTTTATTCTTCATTTGGCTGTTCACTATAGCGGAGGTTATATTGTATTTAATAAATACAATTTATAAAATATTAATAATACATAAATGAACACATCTTTTCATTTTCAACTGTTTATACCCTTCAATTGCATAAAGTGGAAAATTCGACTTAATAATGAGTGGATTTATTAATTAATCAATGAGTCGATAACTAAGGTGGGGTTTGGAAACTGCGGTGAATTTCAACAGTTTTAAGTATATAATATAATAATACTGTATGCCAACTAATTTTAAATGAAATAATTTTATGAATGGCTTACCATTAATAGAAATTTGTTGATTATCGTTAATAACAGAAAGTTTGGTATTGGATCTAACGTTAAAATCTGAAATATAATTTCGCGAATAATGTCCGCAGTGAACAGTTTGAGCGTTGAGGTTCACTTTCAACGGTTCGTCTTCGGTGTTATCCAAATAATGAGTTTTATGCAGAAAGCAATTATAGGACAATGGCTGTCCGTCTTCAGAGGCGCAGTCATCAAATGAACGACATTCAAAGTCCCTTTCGGTCGAACATTTGAGGGCACACTCTTCTTCATTCTTCACTAACAGCTCTTTAGCCGCTTCTGAAGTTAGCATCAATCCATTTCCAAATCGTGTGTAATCAGATTTATAAACTCCTATTAATAAACGAAACATTATTTTACTGATAGTTGCTTTAAGAATTACTTTTGATAATATATTTTTTTTATGGAGATTTACAGTTTTATAAGTATCATCTGTTTTTTTAAAGAAATATTTGCCTAAATCGAAATAGCTGTACGCAAGTTATATGAACATTTCGGGGCTAAACCCAAATTTTGCGTAAATTAAATTTTTCAACATTAGAAGAATAGAGTTTAAATTTGGGCAAACATTTTCTGTTTGTCTAAATTGGAGGAATTGCCTAAAACCTGGATGCCTAAAGCGAATACTAACTGTAGTTTATAATTTGGTTTCCTTATTTAACAAATTCATACATAGTTAAACATTTTCTTACTTTTTATTGCTGATAATTGTAATTATGAATATAAAATTGATAGAGAATAGAATGCATACATCAATAATATGAAATGATGAATTTGTGAACACTTACTATACAATAGTTCGCAGTCTTCCTTCTCAATATAGGTGTTGTTGTTGGCCGAGTCGAGCAATTGTTCGCCATAGAGAGTCGAGAGCACACACTCTTTATTGATGGAACAATAAGAAAATGAATGACAAGAATTATTATTCAAGTCATCACATTTTTGTCGACATTCTAACAATCCATTGACTGCTACTAAAGTAAATCTTTTATCACTACTCGATGGCTTATAATGCGATATAGCTTTTAAATTATAACGTGTGTTGTCTATAAAATATAAATATGTAATTTAAATTAAAATCTCAATACTAATAAGTTAAACGATAAAGTTATATCTGTATTGACCAAATAAATGACGGTCTTCTACTTGATTGTCGAGTCCAAACTTGAAACCACTTTTGAATTGAACAGCAGTTAAGGGAATCGTCTGCTCATTAATTAGAAAAATTAATTTATAAATGTTTAAATAATTAAAAACATCGACAATATTTATAGAGTTCTAAATAAAAATGTTTACCTCTAATAAATCAGTTGAATTTCTTAAAGTAAAATTGAATGTAAATTCTTTAATTGTTTGGTCAAATGAAGCAAAATTTGTATCAATGGAAGGACGTTCAACTTTATTTCGTATTTTGAAGAGTAATTTATTTAACGTCAACATCGGATTATTTGCATTTATTTCTATTTAAAAAAAATAATTTTATATCCTATATTCAATTTTTAAAATGATTTTAGAATAGGATATATACATATGCATATAAATATTATAGGCATACAAGTGGTGCGGAGTATGGTATGGTTGTATAATTGGGTTGTCTTACTCTGAAATGTGGTGCAATTAACAGAGGATACCATTTCTGGAGGCAAATCTCCATTATTGTCACCCAATAAACACATAAAATTGTTGCACAATGAAAAATATTTACAATTGTCGTCCATGTCAAGACACGGACCCGCGCACTGCTGAAAGTTACTCACTGGCATTTGGTAAGTGATTTTTTTAAGTCTTCGCTCTCCATTCGAAATGGGAAAGAAATCAACTAAATTAATAACGATTAAGTTATTACCAAATTATAAAGCAATTTATTTGAGTAAAAAATTTGAAAATAAAGCAAATTAATATTCACAATAAAATGGTGCCCTTTCTAGCATTAAAGCGCTTATGTATAGCGTATCATCAGACCAATCAATTAAAGACGAAGGGATTCGTAGAGGAGATATAGACAAATCATCACTAGTATAGAGATAACTAAGAAATTCTCTTTCAATTGCATTGGATTCTTGAAAAAGTGTGATATATTGAGAGGGCGATACTGAATGATAAGTTTAAGTTAAAGTATTAATATCACAATATAAACTTTGTATAAACATGTAATATAATGTAACTCATATTTACGTGGTATTCCTATCTGAAACCATTTAGAAAGTCCTGAATTTAAATAACAACTTTTCACATTAAATACTTTTTGTTGTATATGAGGCCAAATATTGGTTGATTTTAAATTAATTGTAAATTCGTTTACATTTATAGTTGCGGGCCATATCTTTTGTAATTTAAATGATAACCATTATTTATAAATTTATAAAAATAAAATTAATTTTGATAATTGTTTTATGAACAATGTATAAAAACAATGCATACCATAGTCATGTTTTCCATTTGATAGAGTATAGAAATGCCAATTTTTAAAAGCATATTATTTGCAAGATAGCCGTTGTCGTATTTATCCTAAATTTATAATAAAATTAATTCAATAATTATCAAACATTAATGAGCTATTAATTTATTTGATGCATGAAACATACAGTAAATTAAGGCTAGTAATAGATAATAAATTTAGATCAAGAATAAGCTAAAATCTCTTTAATTTTAAAACAGTTTAAATATTCTTATTTAGGTTTGAAATTATGATATTTCAATTATGATTATTTCAAAGTTATTAATATTTAAATTATAATGAACTACAAAACATGTTATCCATATTGATTAGTCTTAACTTGTCTTAATATAAACAATATAGTATTGTTTATTAATATATATATATATATTTAAAAACAGTTTTGATTTGAATACAATCAATTTATGGATATTTATATTTAGCGTTTAGCTTGTGAAAGCAATGTTAGTTAAAAAAGGTTTTAAAATGTTACGATTTATTAAACTTTCTCTTTATTACACTTTCAAAAGTCCTATCGGCCAAAACGGGAAGTCTGGTCACCCAACGAGAAAGTGGTACGCTTTCTCGAACCTTTTATTTGATTTGATTGTATTGAAATCGAAAACTGTCTTTATATACAAACTGTCATGTATTAATAAACCACATTATAAGTATAATGAACAACCTTAACATAATAATGCGTAAAAACCACTTTTCTCGTAACCAAATTATTGTCGCCCAATCCAATGGACAGATTATCGAATTTCTTTTCATAAACCAAAACTGGTACTTCCCTATCTGTGTACTATAATAAAATTTTAAATTATTAATAAACTTTAAATAAACAAATTATTGCGTCAACAAATTCTATTTCAATTTCTAATCCGATTTAAAAGTTTTTTTTTAAATTTAAAACTTAAAATAAGTCATAACTTATTTTATAAAATAGTTATGACAAAACAAATTCTCGACAGAGAAACATCTCTTAAAATCGCGTAAATCCCTTTCAATCTCGTAAATTTTGAATTATATAAGTATTTTAAAAAAAAATTTTTTTGAAATGATTGACGCATAAATAAATCGATTTATTTAAATATAAATTAAATATAAAATGTAATTTATCTATTCCTTCGGGTTGATTAATATTTTCATATGAATGCAACATTTGGTTAGTAAGAGCCAATCTTAAAGCACTAAAATTACGTTCAGTGATAGACTTAATTTAAATTATGTGATATAACAAATATTAAAATTTAAGTCATACCAATTTCTCACAAGTTAATTAAAATCTCTATTTAAAAAAGGTTCACAAAAAGCTAATTTTATACAATTTGTAAGCTATATTGATATGTTTTATAAAATGATTACAACGCGATATGTAATTCATTGCTTAATGCGAATAAATCTTATGTACCCTAGTTTCTTGTTAGATAAGAACGGTCTTATCTAAATAAAAAAGTTAACTGTCTGACGAGAACTTCGCGAGAGAACATTAAGTCGTTCTTATACATGATATTGCCTTAAAACTAAGATACTACGAAAATGTGTTACCTCTCCCATAAAAGTGAAGCCATCGTTTTGAATCAATTGCGGGATATTAACAGGAATTTTATATCCATTTTGAAAATTGATACTAACAGTAAAATCATTAACTTTCTTCTGTCTAATATTACATCCGCCTTGAATGTCATCGATCGTGTAAACTATGCTATTCCTTACGTCCCAAACAGTTCTCGTCGGTTCGCCAACAATCGTTGCGCCTATTCGTTCATTAAGTTTATTAATTTAATTGAATTCAATATAATATACGCAATTATAGAAGAGAGTTTGACAAAACAGACCAAAAACACTCGTCTAAGATAGTCTGCATCATTTAATAACTTGAATTAATTTTACATATGTTATGTTACGATGTATATAAAATTTCATAAATTTATTTTGAATTGTTTTTGATTATTAATCTGATTAATCGGATTACAGATTATAAATGATGCGCTGTATGTGTATTGTATGCGAACTGTATATTCATAATTTAGGCATTATAGTGAACTGATATAAGTTTTAATGTGGTTTGTAATGCAATTGGAAAACACTAGAATGCGATTAGAAATACCTTGATATGAGCCGTCATCGATGACCACCGATTGATGATCGGTATCGATGGACACCTCGTCGTAATAGAAGCCGCCATTTCTATATTCGTGGTGTTCGTCCCAAAGCGATCGATTCAGTTTGCCGTTTCGAAAGCCGTTATATTGCCACGCATATAATTGAGCAAAACTGTCATAAGTGAGCCGTCCGTTGTCGACCAGATTGGATGGGTTCACGTCGTTGCCGATGCGTATCCAACTCGGTTGCATCACCACTTCCAGCTTCATGTCGAAACTGGCGGACGCTTTAATTGATGGAGCAATGGGTGCGTTCGTCACCGCATTTGCATTTCGAGAACAGCCCAAACCCAACGGAATCTAAAGTTTGGCGCAGAAATTGTACGCTTGAAAACACTTATAGTAATAGTTATATTACGATTACAGATATAGCGCGTATAAAACATGTTAAAGGCGTAAATGAATAATAATAAATTAACATTTACATAGGATTTAAAATCTGTCCAATATAAAAGGTCATATTAAAACATAGTCTAGATTTAACTAAATCAATGGGCATTTTATTTTTATAGTGTCAAATTCATTAAACAGCAATTTCTAAATTTGTATACACAATTTTCTACCTTATTAATTAATTATATTAATATTAATTGTAATGCCCTCTATTTACCCACAAAATTAAGAAACACAATTTGGTTGAATATGCATTAATTATAAAACTTTTCGAGGCCAAAGATGGCTCTTTAATTTGGTCAAATTAGCTATTATAAGGTTACTAAAACGTTTTAAGCAGATCGGAGAGCATAAATCAATAAAAGGTAAAGCATTAATATTTACGTCAATTATTCTTTTGTTTGCAAACGTGTATGGTATGAATTGGGCGACTTCGTAAACTTTGCTCGCAACCCAACCATTAGGGGTCGTATTTCCAGCTCCAACCCATACGGGAAACGATACATTTTGAAATCCATAAGGATCAGGAGAACTGGCGTCTAATGTGAACAATTAAGCGAACAATCATTCAAATATTTTATGGCGTACTTAAAGGGTTTAAAACATCGATAACACGACTGAATGTTTTATGACTTACCGAATAGCCTTTAAAAATCAGTTTAATTCAAATTATTATTTTTTTTCATTATTTATTACCCTAAAAACAGGATAAAAGACAGACCTCGTGTATAGCCCGCACATTTCCAGTTTTTAAAAATTTCATATTCTGAAAAATTTTCATGTATAGCTCGCGCTTAATTTAACGTAATTAATGCAAAACAAAAATATTAAACAAAATATGGTAATTATTTAGCATTTCAGTTAAATATCTAATGTATATTATTAAAGATTAATTTGATCTTTAAACGAATTAAATTTTTGATTATTATCCCTATTGAGTACAGCTAACGATAATATTAATGGCCACACCATTTAAGTATAACTTGGGTAATAAGTAATTTAGCTGTAATTTTGTGAATATTTAAAATTCATAGTACAAAATGTATTAACCGAGCAAAATATCTGTTATAAATAATTGTCTATTGTTGTTTCACTTCATATAAAGATCTCAAACGTTTGTGGAGTTTTACTGATTTCAATCTAATTCTTTAATTAAATTGACATCACTCTCGATTAATTTACTGTTTATATATTTTTCAGAATTATATTCGAAAAAAATTCTAAATGTACACGCATTTAATGAAAACAAACATACCTGTGAAAACCCAGCCTAAAACTTCTGGATTTAGGTTCCATAAATTTCCATTAAAATAGCGTTTATCACTTCCGCTTAATTTTTTAATAAATTTCTAATAAAGAATAATAATTTAATTTCAATTTGCATATTTCACTATAAGATTAAGTAAAAGTAAAAAGATTTACATTATATAAATATATGTTTAGAATATCTAAAGTTTAATACATGTAAATTTAAGTTTAATGCATTTATAATTTATGTATAATACATGCTTTCAAAATTGAATTTAAATTTTTGTTATCGAGTAAAATTTTTGTAATTAAAAAATTTTAATTTATAGCTTAACTCATGGCTTTAATACCTTTTGAATATTTATAAATATTTTTAAAGATTAAAAAAGTTTCCGCCCGTTTTAACCCGCGAACCCGAACCCGTTTTTCACCCCAATTACTCCCATCTCATTAACTTTAATAAATGATTCTAAGTTCACACACACACACACACACACACCACATGACCACTATTTCCACCCCTTTGACCCGCCTCTTAAAACCGACACGCCCTCAACTCTAGACAACTTTAATTATAGAATCCATTTAACCCGAGGCTCCATCATTCGATTCAGGATATGATTCTGAATGCAATGACAGACCTCATGACCACACCTCTTAAGCCAAGACACACCCCTCAACTAAGACAGCATAATTTTAAGGAGCATTTTGAAAACTTATTCATACTTATGCTTCAAAGTTCTTAATATTAAGTTCTAAATTATTAAATTTTTTAAAGAGTTTTACAATATAAAAATCAATGTTCTGGTCTGTAAATATAATAACAATTTTTTAAAATTAAAACTATAATAGTTAGAAAATATATAATTAAATAAAGCGAAATATAATTAAGTGAAAAATTAATTACCAGTAAAGGCTGTCCTGTGCTATCAGTTTTGTTTGCAATCAAATAAATGAGACGTAATAAAGCGGACGGTCCTAAAATTTTGCGATCAATGGTCAAACCAGACATCCAATAATCGTCCAGAAATTTTTTGAGAAAATCAGGTTTTTGATTGATGTTACCCAATACGCAGCTTCCCATAGTTAAGTGAAAAGTTTCATTTGTTTGTTCGTTATAAATGAAAGTGCCGTTCACGCCATTAGCTGTGATAATGTCCAGTCGTCCTCTTCTGTCTTCGATGTCATAATATTCAGTTAACGAATAGGACGTTCCCTATTGTTATATTGATATTAAAAATATATAAACTATAATTTTGTATTTATAAATTTACAATTTGCACATTATTTTGCGTGTAATTAGTTATATCATTAATTTCCCAAATGATTTTATATCCAACTGTTTTATTTGCACTCTTCTTCAAAATGTCAAAAATATCCGGAACTTCGGGATCACCTGTAAAAATAATTATATATTTTAAATTCATTTATCGTATATTCAGAATTCTTACACGCTATTCGATAGAAGCAATTTATATTAAGAATAATAAACATATAAAATTTGATTAGTTTATTCATTGTAGAATCAAATAAAGTATTAATAAAACATATTATAAGCCAAATTTACAATCAATTATAAAAGTTAGAATTTATTAAGCTATAAGATATAATTGATCTAATATTTATGACGCCCACATTTGATTATAATTTTATCGCAATTAATCTATAGAGTTATATTGATTAATGATACATATGATTCAAATTAAAAACGTTATCTATTATGATAAAACAAATAAGTTATATTATTATTATGTTATATTAATAATATATATAAATAAAATATTATACAAAAAATTCACTGTAAACATGCGAATTTTTATTATAAAAATATTAATATCAAAATTCAACGTCTAGATTAATTAAATACGTTTAAATAGGTTTGTTGGTTAATGGAAATCAGTTTTAGCATTTAATTAAAACACTATCTATTAATATAATAGAGTAACACAAGGATGTTGACAGAACAACATCCTTTGCTGAAAATTATATAAGGGGCCTTTGTCCCTTTGGGCCTTTGTCCCTTTGAGCCTTTGGTCTTTCGTCCCTGAAAATTTGTAATTAAAATTTATACTTTAAAATATATTTCTACAATATAAATAAGATTGTCTGTCGTCTGTTTGTTTGTTTGTCCAACTATAGACTCGGGACTGCCAGAGGTATCCCTACATGGCATATATGCTGACTAGCATTTATGACCAACATGGTCAGAAAGGTGCCATTGGGGGTCGAGGTGGAAGTGGGCGTGGTCAGTTCGGGAGGTGCAGGAAAAATGGTCAGAAACCATATCATGTGATATGTAGTAAAACTAAGTTCGACTCATTGAGTAGAATGAGGGGTATCTGTATGTAATGAAAGCTTATTTCTCGCTTTAAGTTTTTATTTTTTTTTTGTAAGAAAAGTATTGTTATAGTTTTAATAAATAAAATTTTAACACTGGGTAATTATAATTCTGTGAACAATTTGTCAAACTTAAAGGATATCTTTGACGTCAAAAAGTGTACCAAAATGGGTACTATTTTGTAGATCCTTTCTTTACTTTCATTTTTCTAGTGTTAACACTTGGATTATATTATGTAGAAATTAAACCTAATTAAGGGCATCCAAAATTATATTTATTAGAAAATTTGATGATATCATAACAAGTCTAAGACTTTAGACTGAGTGTAAAATTTCCGAAATCGAAATCATTTGAAAAGTGTTTGTCTGAGTTTGAGTTCACAAAATCTAAGACTCTCTTTTGCCAATCTCTAGTCTTAACTGTAATTATACAGTAATTTTTGATACTTGAAAATAAGAAGTATATCAAACTTATTATTTTTATATTTCAATAATCTTTTAGATTTTATGAATTTATTAAATTAATAATATAAAGATTTAAAACAAAATAAATATCTATTCTTCGAATTTAGGAAAAAGTAATTTATTTCTTTATTATACAATTTGCAAATTTTAGTTTAATGTGTTGTAAATAATTTTGTTTTAAAGAATTTATATGAATGAATAAGAATTTATATTTATTTAAATAATGTTTTACTTTACATTAAAATAATAGTTTTGCATATTTTTTGCTATTTATTGAAGCATAATAAAATAAAATTATTAAAATTAGTTAAAAATAATATTAATTGAGTAATTGTTGGATCGATTTTTTCAATTCTTGAATAGCGTCGTCAATGAGTTGAGTGCTTGTGTGGCGACCAGTGCTGAGGCGTATCGTTCTCTGAGCCAAATAAC
>JAQIYA010000316.1:0-22949 GCA_034699355.1 Microtritia minima | reverse complement strand
ACTCTTCAGCAATACGGACCTATTAAATGAAAAGAGTTTTAACATATTTTTCAATTTAAAGATTAATAAATATTAATCTTATATTATATTATTATATTAATCTCATCTACTAATATATATTAGTATATATTACATGTAGTATATTAATAAATATAGAAAATTTTGTTTTATCCACTTATAATTAAAAACATTTCAATACTTTAATATTTTTCTTTGCAGATTTTAATGAATTATCCGCTTTCATAATTGAAGAATGATCGGACACTCTTTGAAGCGAACTTTCGAGTTGAATACTAGTGTCTTTAGCTATCATTTCTTTATTTGAATTCAAATTATCCGATTTGTCAGCATTATTGAAATTAAGTTCTCCAGTAGACTCAGATGGCGTGCGTTTTTGACATTTGACTAGAATTTTTTCTGAAAGTGATTGCGGTGATGGCCAACTATCTTCTTGTGGCGATATTTTGCTTTTATGCAATTTGTCTATTTAAAATCAGTATTCGCATAAATACAATAAAATCAAATTAGTATAAATTATAAATTATTTAATAGTATTTTTATAAAAACAGTAAATTAATATTTATAAAGTTATTTATGTTTAAACTAAACAATTAAAGAATTACCTCCTAAAATGCTGATTAAATAATTAGCCATTTGTTTTTGCTGCTGTTCTCCGCAGTGATTTTCAATCGACAAAATAATTGGAAACTTGGAAACTTTAAAGCCGAAATCTCTTATGGTGTCGATCACATCTCGAAATGCAATTTTCGACGTCAACGTGTAGCCATGATAAATGACCGGTTCGGTGTCTCCATCCCATACATCCACTATTAGAAATTTTTTATTTCAACATTTAACACATAAATTTTAAATATTTGTAATAATAAAGTAGCTCACACTCAACACATCGACAGCCTCTAAGAAGAGCTAATCTATAAGCTTCGATACTACTATCGCCGAAAAGCTGATCTCTCAGTAAATAACTTCATATAAAAATATCAGCAATAAATTTATTGAAATATTGTTTTAAAATATAAATAATTATAAATAAAAATAGTTTTAAAAATATTTACGTATTATGTGATGAAGCGATATAATAATGAGTCAATGGATGAGACATATCCTGACAAACAAATTGATGTTTTCGATCAAATATGGAAAATTCCGGAGATAATAATAAATTTTGTAATCCTATATCAATATTTCATTTAATTTTTGATTTAAAATCATCAAAATTCATATAAACCTATAGAGGATAAATATCCAGTCACTTGAGTTTCTTCAGGTTCGTAAGTTTTTATGTACATTTCACAATCTTCTAGAGTTACATCAGTCATCTAACAAAAACAATTGTTGTAATTAATATGTTTATATTTTAAATTTTACACCTTTTCCTCGTGTCTCAGAAATAGCATTAGTTCTTCGGGTCCCATAATCTCAGCATTTTTAGAGTATCTATTAAAAAATAAAGCAAAAATAATAAATTTCGTTTAACTCGATTACATTATTGCATACTTCTTAAACAATTGACGAATTTCCAAGCGATTCATTATTAACTGATAAAATCTGTAAAACTCTTCTTCGTCTAAAGATTCTTCCCCTTTAGAAATGTTTTTTCTAATATTTGCATTCTATTTGTTGATTATACATAAATAAGATTCAAAAGATTCATAAAAATGTGTTAATTACATGAAACAATGCTTTAGCATGTCTTTTGCTCATCGAAATATTTAGATGGTTAAGCAGAGCCAAAGTTTCTTGAAAATTAAGATTTCCGTTGTTATTCCGATCAGCTTCTCTGAATTTTTTCTTAAGCCAACTATATTAACATTAAATGAAATATATTTTTTAATAAGTGAATTAAGCCAAAGTGAATTATGTTAATTAAATTAAATTAAAGATTTAATTAAATTTTGTGATAAGATCTTTGTAATTAGTAATTCATTATAATTAAGTACATTAAAATTCATTAAAATTATTTTATTTTAGAGAATTTATTTATGTATTACAATAATATTAGCCTAAATTTCCTTTAATTTAATTTATAGAAAATGTATATTCAATTATCAATATTGATAAATAAATAAACATTACTCTATTTTAAAAAATATTTAAAGACATTTAGATTTGTGACATAAGTTTAATATAAATAAAATTACTTAAAACTATATTCAAAAGTAAAATTAGCTCACTTTGCGTATTCATTTTCTTTTTCGTGTTTTTTGTGAACAGCAATCAAAAAGCTAAGCCCCTTCACCCACAAATCTCTAACTTCTTGATTTGGAGCCACCAAATCAATCGTTTGAAGTGTCTTTTCATTGATTACTGAAAAACATTGTTCTTCTTTAATTGCGTTCAATTTTTTGATTGATTTATTTTTTCTGATACGCGATTCAATATGATTGAAAACATCGGTATTCCATCCCTTGCGCACCTCAGTCAAGTCGCTTATGTTCACTAACATATTACAATTTTAACATCATTAATACAGTGCTTAATATTAAATTTAAGGTTTTTAATTTTTTATCGTTTTTGTTAAAAGCGAGGAAGTAATATATTGGATAACAAATTCAAATTTAGTATTAGCCGAAAATGTTTATAAAAACATTTCATTAAAATAAATTTCTAGAAATACTAACCATAAGGTAATTCTTTACAGAACAATCGCTTATTTGTTGGCGAGTAATTCAGGCGCGAATTGTCCACTTCAATAAAATAGTTGCGAGTAAAACACTTTTTTGACGATTTAAATCTATGAAGTTTAGTGCCAGCGTTAAGCATTACAATTATATCTTCATGACATTTTGGGGTTTCTGTTTACGAATAAATAACTTTTATTTTAAATTTGATAATAATGAATACCTGCATAAAAATGTGACATTGAATTTAAATAAATTTAAATCTGTTTCTATACTAAATATTAATATTATTATAACCCCATTATTAATAGAAAAAAATATAAGTAAAATGTGAAATAACAGAAAATGAGAATTTTATTATTTTATACGCCAGCCATGACCAGCTTTGGCCAATCTATTGTCTAATATGCCAAAATGTGCGAAACCTTAGAGAAAAACTTTGTATTGATATCTCTTAGAGATTTTGAAAAAAATTTCGAAAAAGATTAGGAGTTTCAGAGCCAATATTTTTTTTTGACTTTCTAGTTCCCAAAATACGGTTCACTGAAACTTTTCTTTGGAGTAATTTTGGGTCAAGTATAGTATAACTGCAGTATTATTGTCAGAGCACGGGATTTATTAAATGTATGCGTCTCTAAAAACCTTAATTAAAGAAATGTCACGTGTTTAATCACAACAATACTGCAGTTATACTACAATACATTCGTAATTTTCATCACTCTATACCATAATTCGCAACATAAATATTTAAATTAATGCGCTTTTATAATATATCTTTTATGATACATGTATACTAATTATAGATAAAATAATTACAAAAAATGTTCGATAAAGATAACATTACCTCCAATAATATGTTTCAGAGCTTTACTTCTTTTTGAAAATTTTCTCGGAACTAATAAAAAAATATATAAATTAATTCAATATTTAACACATAATTTTTTAGGGCATATAAAAATATTGACAAAATTAAAATTTCTAAGAAATAGCTCCTTTCGGCGCAATCACTGCCGAGGGATTGGGCAGAAAGTATTTTTTAAGAATTTCGTATTATTAATTGTTATTTTTGTTATTATTGTTATTATTGAGAAAAATTTAAAATTAAAATTATTAAATCAGAAGTACATTTATTTTATTAAAACCAATAATTGGTATTATTATTATTATTGTACAATTATTGTAAAATATTGTTTAAATCAAATTATTATTTCTTCAACCATTCAAAAATAGTTAAAGTTTTGATGATTAAGTGTGTACTTTGATTAACTGATTAAGTGATTAACTGTAAGCTAAAAATCTCCAATAACGTAGAATCAAGATTAACATAATAACATTCTTCACATTGAAGTGGTTAATAAAAATCATATTCTGTTATTCAGGAGAAATTACAATAATGTTACGAAAGAATTTGGTTATAATATGGTTTTGAAGATATACATTGTATCTCATATATTATGAATTCTTTCCATTGTAATGTGTAAAATGTTTATCTACTTTTATCTTATCCTAATAAGCTTTTGTTTGTTTTTTGTGCTGTAAAAAATGATAATTATCTTTGAGTCATGTTTTATCACATTCTTAATTCTCATTATTCATAGTGAATGCAATTTAGAATTCGAATTTATAATAACAAATAATTTAGTCTTTTTAATAGCAGATATTTATCCATTATATTATTCGTTTTATTCAATTTATTTGAATTACTTATTTTTTAAAAATATATAATAAACTTATTTAATAAACTTAAAATTATATAAAACATTTTATCATTAATATTATCAATTTTAAAGATTTGGCATTAATTGGAAAAGTTTTACCAAATTGTTTATAACTATTGATGAACATTAAGCCTAAAACCTGAACGATCGATCAAATAAAATTAACTATAAGATTAGAATCAATTTTGAATTATTATGTTTAACTAAAACTATCAAAAGTAAGAGTTCGCTTTCATTTATTAATTATTTTTTCAAACGAACTTTCAGTAAATTTATTTACTATTGATTAAACAAAAATAGATTTGATATATGATCTATATCTCTATAATTAACACGCAAATTACCAAAACAATAGTAATTATTGAAAAAATATCGATTTTGTTATAGTAAACTTGATAATATCAAGTTAGGGATGAGCATACGCTTTTTAAGCTCAGCTGAGCTCAAGCTCAAGCTCGAAGAGTTTAAAATAATGAAATAAGCTTAAGCCCCACTAATAAAGAATAAGCTCAAGCTTAAGCTCGATAAATTTTTACAAAGCTCGCCTAAAGCTCAAGCTCTAGCTTTAGGTATTGAACGTGAGAGCTTATACACAAAATATTATTTGTAGCCAACCGGAAAAACATATCGTATTACATTTATTAACTATTAATATTGAATTGTATACTTTATATATGCATTGTTATATCTGGTTCATCCGTTATTATCAATAATTTATAATTCAATTTTATGTTCAATAAATGTCGGAGTTTTTCTATAATATAAGCATTAAAATGGTATCATTTCATCAATATTTAAAAGAAAATAAAATAATATACGATCAAAATGAAGACATTAAAAAATATTTTACATTTCGAAAGAAGATTCAAAACCTGATCCAATAAATTGGTGCAATTTTCATGCAAATTATTTTCAAAATATGAGACAAATTAAATTAAGCGATGAGATTGACATTTTGAAATAACCGCGTTTTGCTTACATTAATAAATATAGACAGATGTGATTTGTATATATCAAGTTTGAATTGAGCTCACAAACTATAGAGCACATCATCGGCAAAATAACACATTATAATTCAAATAAACAGCACTTACAATCTGACTGTTTTGAATCCACAGTTTTATCGGCGTTTAATTGCATATCCATAACATTTATTTCTTGTGGCATAAGTTTAATTTGCTTATAGAGGGACTCTATAACTCTCATCAAACTAACTGCAACACCAAATATGAATATAACTTGAAAAATATTTCTGCGCTCATATAAACGCAAGCTGTCAGTGAATTTCGATAAGCGTTGCCTAACGTTTTATACAAATGAAATATAAATAAAAAATGTGAAGAAATGATTTATAACTTATTGAGATAATATAGAAATGATTTGCACAAATAAAAGTGCAAAAGTTTCTCATAAAACGGTAATTATGTTCATAATTACTGACGAACATTCCCCGTGAATGCCTGCATCTAAACCATGCTAATTGTGATTATTTTTATTTTAAACAAATTATTTTTATTTCTTGTTATATTATAATACATTTACATTATCGAATGAAAGCTTTTTGAAGAATAAATTGAATTGAATTGAATTGAAATTTTTATTTAAACAGAGTTCTAAAATTAGCTAATGCTAGATTCAATTTAGTCTCTGTATATAATACAATATTACATACAAAAAAAAATAAAATATATATTTTAGAAATCCGTATAATAAATATAATAATATTTGTCTGTTAAACTAATTTATAAAAAATACTGCTTGTTGTTAAAAACAATACAATTACCACATGTTTGGAAATCATGCAGTTTTAATTTTGACTTAAATTTGAAAAAAAATAGTATTAATAAAAACATTTTGAAATGTTTTAGTCTTAGACTCGGACTTGAATTCAATATTTAAAATAAAGTCAGAGTGTCTCACAATTTTCCAATCAAAAATTTAAGTTGTAATTTATGGTATTTACATAAAATTTAATTTCATTAGTCAAACATTGAATATTATAATAAAAAGTGTATATGTTTTTATATAAATATCAAAAACAAACAAAGTAGAATAAAATTATAATTAAATATAAATAAAGCAATAATGATAATCCGTTACTAATTACTCTTTTATTTTATAATTCAATCAAAATATAGTATTTTTGCGATAAAATTTGTCGTTATAAAGTTTGTTTCGTATTGATTAGGGTTTGAACAATTTTCAGACTTTATTTCGTTTTGCCAGTAAAATCTAAAAAATTTAATAATCTTAAATATTATAATCATAGGTATAACTTAAATAATGATTAATACACCTTAATATTAGGTCTCAAAGAAAGCTCACAACTAAAATCTATAGTATTAACATATACACATGTATACTTAATTATATGTATTAATTCACACGTTATTAAAAAAAATTTCATTTTAAACTAAAATATGTATACGTATTTATCAATTAGTTTTTTTATCCTTGAAATATATTCTATCATTTTTAAAATATATATTAAGATTTTACCGCAGACATATTATTGGTATTTTAGTAGTCTGAAAGTATTAAAATTTTATTGAAATTTACATAATATTATGAAAATTATCAGCTGATCACTAAAATATTAATTATATATCGATATCAATTATTGAAGATTAAAAAAAATGGTAATAATATAAATATACAGTTAAGCGGGCGTTCTATAACAATATAAAGTGTGCCGATTTCACTGCACCACGTTTTAGTTTTAAAAATAGCATATATTAAAAGTGTTATTCTAAAAAGATTTTTAATGTATATTCACTTATTAATAACACACAGCCGATTGAACGCCACCTCTTATCCCGACGATTCGATTGTCCCTCCATTCGACTCAACAAATCATACCGAGTTCAACGAAATACCACTCGTTATTGTATGAAACAATGTTTGCAACGCCCACTCCCCCCAAATAACCCCATCCATTACAACGAGACACTCTTCAACAATTCATTAAAATAGTTAACAAGCAAAAGTAATTCAGAAACATGGGAAGAATAAAAAGTTTTAAATAAGTTCTAAATATACAATAAAAATATTATTTAATTAATTTAATTTAATACAAAACAAAATATCCCCATAAAACAATACTGTATTTAACAATCATCTTTAATGTGTTTCTGTACACAAACGCATTCAAACAAGTGCTAAATTAACACATTGTAAGCTATTTGTTTAAGTGGAAAATGTTTATTCAGTGTTTACATATCTAACTAATTATTTAAATAATTAAATTTATAATGCAATAATAATAAAGTTAAGCCACAATTCATAACTTAATCCTATATTACAAGAAATTAAACAAAATGATTTACGACACTTCAGAAAAGTCTTGAAACTCGGTATACCGTCCGCGACGGAATCGCTGAATAAAAGTTGGACCAAATATAGTACCGATAACGCCGAGAGCAATACAAAGTGGACATATGACGAACAACACGACCCATCCATTTACTAAAAACACAAATCAATAACATAAAAACAAGCGCAAAATAATGTGATAATTCATTATACCTCCGCCTCGCGGTGGGGGTAAAGGAGCAGGAGTTGGTGGGGGTGGCGGTTGAGGCGATTGACAGTTTCGCTCGTCAGACCAGTCGCCGCAGTCGTTAATGCCATTACAGAAGAATGCTTTAAGAAGACATCGCTTTTTGTCGTCACACAGCGAATTATTACAAGCTGTATAAATATAGTAATACTCGAATTAAACATAAATTATAAATTAAGCAAATCATAAAAATTTAAATGGCATTACCTTTAGTAGAAAAATTCATCGAAAGTGGTGTCAGAGCTTTGGAGGTGTCGTTTGCGTAATAGACAATCACAATTGAATTGGTAGAGCTTGACTTCGATGTTTGATTGAAGTACGAAAAGTTCATCTTATGATTGCCATCGCGTACGGAATTCGAATCGTAAACAGTGAGCACACCATTACTGTTGTCTTTGAGTGCGCTAATGCTCTCTTCGAACTCGATTAGATTCAAATTACTCTTGTCGTTGTCGACAGTCACAGTCCAAACGCATTTCTTTATTTCGGTCCAGTTTGTCGGCGTCGGCAGGCTTTGATTTTGGCCGACTTTCAGCGAAACAGCTGCGCCACAATCGACTGTCGATATATTAAGAGCAAAACCGCGCGCACTATATGGCGGCGAACTGATATTACCGGCCGATAGATTTATAATTAACGGCGTTGTGTTCACGAGATAATCGGCGGGCAATGAGAGCGTTGCGTTCGTAAACACCGGATTCACTGCTTTACCGGCTATAGCTAACTGATGCGAAGCAGCCAATTGTAAATCTGTGAACGTCAGCAAAACTGGTGTATTGTTTGCGCTCTGAATATTCCAAAATGTTTGCTCTCCGATGGGATACGTGTTCGGATAATTTAACGATTTGAGAGTTTTGTCTTCAAGCTTTGAGAGATTAATTGTTTGATTTAGTATATCTTGCGCGTTATAATGCATTGAGACGCTGAACAGTAAAGCGTTATCAGATTGATTGCAAGTTTTTCTTTTACTGTAGAGCGCATAACTATTCGATGAATTGAGAATAATATCCGGCAAAGTCATGATTTTCAATGGGCCTGTTTTTAAATAAATAAAATAATTAGATTGTTAATCAATTTAATTCAATGTATATACATGTAAACTTTTATTAATTAAATCATATAGAATTTAAAAAGCTTTGCAATATCGCAATTTAAAACCTTAATCAAAAATCTTGTTACTTAAAACTATTAATTCTTATAATTGAAAAAATATTTTTTAAAAATGAGATTAAGAACTGATAACAAAAGGACTTTGATTTTTCATAGAATGCAAAAATTTAGGTTTAATAAAATGGTAGAAATGTATTAAAAATAAAAATTAACAAAATTATATACTAATATACAATGTATCTTTCATACCCTATTTAGAGAAGAAAAATTTTCAAAAATATATTTTAATTTAATTATAAATTCAACATATTCAGTTATAATTTATTGTCATTGTCGTGTAATCAAATTATGTAATCGATTTGTATTCAATTATCTTAATACAATTTATTAGTAAATTCTAAAAATCATCGCTAACTGTAAAGTACATAAACAGTTACATAAACAAGTAATTAAATTAGTAAATATGTAGCTTATATATCGTAAATATACATGTAGTTAGAATTTATACAAAAATTAATAAATAAATAATATAATAAAAATAAGAATAATAATGGTATAATATTTAAAAAAATATAAATTTATAATTTAATAGCCAAATAAAAATTATGAATTTTATATAATAAAACAATTTCATACATTTAATCAATTGATTATTCAAAATTAAAATTAAAATTTTATTTACCTGTTAGTTCAAAAACGGTCGATTTTTGATACAAAAATTTCTCGAGAGTCACAGAGTCGTCTTTTGTGGGCAAATTAATGTTAACAAACTTGAGCACAAATGAGCCGACTTGCGCACCACGATTCGGGATAAACCACGAACACATCTCATTGCAACCAATTGATGAGTACGAATCAGATACGCCTAACGCTGTTGAATGACAGCCTCTTCTTAATGGTGTTAGAGTTGCCGTAAAATCTTTATCTGTGCTCCAGAATTCCAC
This sequence comes from Microtritia minima, assembly GCA_034699355.1. NCBI lineage: Eukaryota > Metazoa > Arthropoda > Arachnida > Sarcoptiformes > Euphthiracaridae > Microtritia > Microtritia minima. The sequence continues at coordinate 12,979 of JAQIYA010000316.1, read as the reverse complement.
TCGCAATTGATTTGTATCCGACGCCACAATATTGGGCGGATATGTTTTCGATTTTAATGTAACGAACGGCTCATTAACGCTTTTAAGCACACTATTGTAAAGCAATACAAATGACTCGTTAGGATTGCCCGGCAAGAGATTATTATCTTTTATAGAGAAAATTGCTTGCGATCCCTCCTCGACTTCGAAAGTGTATACAACAGGATATTTGCCCGTTTTGGTAGATTGTGAAACTTTAATCTCAGTACCATTTGAATTGCTTGCAACTTTACCACCTATTTATATGTTTTAAACAACATTTAATTAATTATTATATTGAATATAATAAAATTTTTGAAAAAATTTCATATAGTAGTAAATAATTATTTATAAATTAAAAACTTTAATACCTTCCGATTTCGCTTCAATTAATGGTGAAATAAGACTTTGAGTTCGGTTGACGACAAAAGGAGAATCAAATATAACACTCAATTTATTAGAAGATGAAGTTAAAAATAAATTTTTAAAATAGTCATAAAATTCAGGTATAATGAGAGCAATAGTATCCGAAGTGCGACGATCGCCGTCGAGAACAGTTATCATATCGCCATCGTTTATAAAATTAAATCGATCGATATTGAGTGACAAAATGGCTGTGTTCTGATCGGGAATATCGAACATATTAAAGCATCTATAGTCGGTCAAAGTTTGAAGTGCAGTATTGTTGGGCAAAACCACGTTCGTTGAAAAGTTGGCGTCGATATCGTCTTTCTTTATTACAATATATTGACTGCAATCATAGTTGACTAACTCGTAATCCAGTTTAAGTTTATTTCCAGCACTCAAATTGAATTTTGTAATGTTTACAACAATGGGTTGTTTATCACGCGAAAGAAGATAAGGCGGACCATTAAGGCCGGTAAAAGTGGCAGTAGTTGTGGCCACGTTTTGAAACGATATCGTCGAGCCGGTCATGTTGAACGTGTCGAAGTCAATCAGTACTTTATCTGGTAATACCTGTTTCGGCGAGAATCTTAACTCGAAGTCTGTGACTGAGTTAACTTTATTATCGCCATAAGCGAAGACAAAACTTCCCGATCCATCCAGGTTTTCAACAACTTGTTTATTAGATACATAGCTGTATACAATATCAAAATCGCGAATGATATTTTCAGCGGCCAATTCAAGCGTCACATTGACTTGTTTACTGCTCGTCAAAACAATGCCCGGCAATTGAAATCCTTTTAATTGGACAATGGATGAAATCTTTGGATCAGTTGAGTTTATAGTAAAAGTGTCGTTATCGCTGAGCGAGAGCTTATCGATTCGGAGATGAATATTGTACGACGCATTAGTCGGTTGGATAGACCAAAAACATTTAAAAGTTTCATTTCCAGTTAATTCCTTAACTAATGGAAACGTTTTTAATGGTCCAGACGGTGACGACAGAATTCCAACGGTTCCGTCCGTGCAGTCTATAGAAATTATTAGACAATTTATTAAATGATTATTCATTAAATTAATTTCTAAAGTTCTTTTTTAAAAAAATTATAGAATTTACAAGAAAAACAAATTTGTTTGGAATTTTTCTTTTAAGATATTTTAAAAAATTTAAATTTATAAATTTAAAATTTTTTTATAATTTTGATGAAGAATATTTATATATTATTTGTGAAAACGTAAAATCATAAAAGTATACCATTATTTCGAAAATTTAAAAAATTACTATTCATATTGTTTTTTTGTTATAAGTTCTCGAAAATCATTTCCTTCCATAATAATATATATGTTTACAAAAGTATACTTCTTATTCTAACATTTGTATTATATTTTGACAAACAATAAAAGTAAATGTATATTATATAAACATGCATATAATGTTTATAATGAAGAAAATGGGCCGAACATTCATCAAGTTTGCGATATGCAAAAGTTTTGCTCTTTATTTATTAAGAAGTATAAAAACATAAATTACCGAAATAAAAAAATTAAAAGATTTAAAATTATGTGAAAAAATTGCTAAAATAGTTGCCAAAAATTCGCAAAAACAAGAGTCAGAAGAGTCTGAATATGAGAGCTGTCTTCGAAGGAGTGTCGGCTACACATTAAACTATCAAATTATTATCTTTTTTAATTTATTTCATTCAATTTTTAATTTTTAAAATTATTAAATATTATATGTACTTCATTATTATTTATATTTATTATTAAATAAAGTTGTCAACCATTTATGGTTATGTCTTAGGTTTGATGTCGACCGGTGTTATCAAAAAAAGGAGAGTCTTATCAAAAATAAACTGAAAGTACAGAATTCAAAATACATATCATTTTTCAAATGATCCTAAAGTACTTCAGTTTCTAACAAAGAGTTGATGTCAAGTCATACGAGGAAAATGAAATTTGATTGGAAAATGTAATGATATTAATGAGAAATGTTTTTAATTGAGAGAATAGTAAGCATTAGTGTAGTCGTCAACTCGAGTATTACATTCATGCGTACGTGTACTACACATTCAACGAAACGATCGCTTTGAAAGAGTAGACACTCGTATATCAGTACGAGTTGACTGTCATCATAAAACACTGGTCTATCAATTAAAGAAAGCATTAGAACGCAAACAACGGTAACACTCACTCGCGATTTGCTGCGCCGCACAGCTGTACACCACCGCCAACAACAGCAATGACAACGCTCTTCGCCAATGAGTAATCATTGAGTTTGGTTGCGCTTTCAGATCAAACATTAAATGCAATATAATGGCCAATATGATGGTGTGTTTGAGGACGAGATTCGCCGACAATCGCAATCAAATCATGAATGTTATGATTTGACGTTCAGTACGCACAGCAACGCCTCTCGTGTGCACACAGAGAGCACACATCGCACACACTTTTCTAATCATATCTCGCCGTTTGTGTCAATACACACAAATAGTTTGTTGCCATTTGTGCCCCCATTTCACTGCTGTTTGTCTACAAATCGTTTCGACTCTCAATTGCATCACAGCAACAGTGATGTTGTGTTGAGCCGAGTTTAATAGTTTGAAGAGTTGCATATTTCGGTGTCAAATAACCGAAAATAAATATGAAAAAATCATTTGTAATTCTAGATTATGTAAATTATTTGATTAGCTTTTTGCATCAATTAATTGAAATTGTATATAATCAAAATATACTATTAAAAATTTATAAAGATTGTAATTTTTTATTAATAAAAGTTAAATGTATGCATATGTTAAAAATAATATTTTTTAGATTTAAATTAAATAAATTTGATTTGATTTCTTTTTTAATACATTTAATTCATAATTATTTTACTCAAATAATAATACACCTTCTTCTGTGACGGAATTGCTTTTATTAAGAAATTCAATTATTGAAACGCATAGATTCAAAAAAAATGGGATTAATTTGTTATTTTTATCTCAAATTTCAGTTAAAATATGCACATTTATTTAAGAACTTCATACAAATCATAAAGTAGTGATTTGAGATTCGTTGAGTCTGACTTTAGATTAGCCTAAGCTTGTCGAGCCCTGACTCATAAACTGTGAACCTGAGCCTCAGGCTTGTAAGGCCTATTGAGCTGAGCCCTAGCCTAGGACTGGGCGCGATCTGCTGGCCTAATCACGGCACTATTTATAAACTATTACAATATTTAACAATATAGTCGCATACAGTTTGCAATTTGCATATAAGTATGACTAACGAAGTTATTTATCGTAAGTTAAGTACAAGTGTAAGTTATATCTTATTTATCCATTATAAGGAAGAATTTTTCCATTATATAATTAATCTTATCTTAATATTAATATAATACAAATATTGTTAAAATCAGCTCATAATAGCGAAAAATCTTATTTAAAAATCTTATTATGCTATATTTAAATTCATTTTAATTGATACACATGTATAAGTGATAATTATTTATTAAAATCTTGCAAAATGATTAATTAAACTTATAAAGTAAAGGAAAAAATCAAATATAAGATATAGATTTAATTGTAAAACTATTATTTGATAAATTTGGTTTATCTTCAGTGTTGAATCTATCTTCACTGATATAACGCCATAGAGTGCGATACCGGTGAATAATCATGCAAACAAATTGAACTACAAATAACAGCGATATTATAATCAACACGATAAATATGAAATTGATTTTAAAACTAGATCCTAGTAATGCGAACTCATAAAAGGAAGTGTGTTTGAAAAAAGTGTCAAAAATGACCAAAACTATTATGAATGAATTAATTAAAAATATTAAAATCGCAAACAAGTTTCGCTGTCTAGTCATCATTTTTAATTTTTGTATTTTAGTGTCCGAATCCAAATTGTCATTTTCGGGATTCAAAGCGCTATTTTCAGAAATTAATTTCACCCAAAACTGAGACTCTCGTCTTCCTAACGATTGATTTGCTGTCAATCTATTAATGTCTGTCTTATCGATAGTTTTTGCCATTTCTCTTGTGCCCCACTTTACTAAATTCATATTAATAATGCAATAGACAGGCAAAAGCATTTGCATTAAAGGTTCAAAGGTTAGTGCTATTGGCAAAAATACCATTATATCAAAACATTCGCTTATATGTAATATTGCCGTTATAGCGTATAAAACTAAAAATAAAACAAATAAATTATAAACAAATAATGATAAATAAATTTCGGTTAATAACGAGGCGACAAACGCTATTCCATAGTAAACGCCTAATAGTTTAAAAACTAATAGTTGTGTTTTAGGTTTAGCTTTAAAGCAAATTATGCCAAATATGATTAGAATTATGTAATTAACAAGTATATGAAACATATCATTCACAGGTATCAACTTATTAAGTGAAAACCCTATCATTAATATGACTATTGAGGGACGGATTACCGAAATGAACAATAAATTTGATTCATATATTATGAAAAACCACGAAACACTTTGGTTAGACTTAATGATGCCGACGCTAATAAGTATTAATTGAATATAGTTAATAGTTGTCGCGGATATCCATCGAAATCTTTGTCTTACAAACCCTTCAAAATGAGTCGGACTGTAGGCATAGGCGACAGATAGTGGTGAGAAGTCGATCTCCCATCCGGCTCTCATTAACAATGTAGTTAACCAGTGATCTTCGCCTTTTGACAAATTCAAAGTTTCAGAAAATGAATATATAATGTAAATATATAGATATTGATAATTAAATATTAAAAAATGCAAACCTTGCTCATACAAGATATGAGTGAAAGCGTTATAGGAATTGGTAGAAAATTTGTCCATTACTTCAAATAAAGCTTCGAGTCTATAAAGGGTGAAACATCCGGGACTACACGATACGCAACCAAAAATTACTTCTGTAGTTTTATGAAACCAATAGGCATTTGCATAATCAAAACTTTGATACCATATCATAATATTAAATTTTTCTTTACTGATCGGCATTAATTTGCCTGAAATCGCGCCAATATTTGGCTTATAAATAGCTTCTCTAATAATATTGAAAATAGATTCTGGAGGATAGTTAGTGTCGCCGTCCAAAGATATGAGAAATGTATTGCACAGTTGTAACATTTGTTCATGAATGTAATATTTAATGAGATTCATATACATTATTTGACTCCAACGCTTGCCTGTTCAACAAAATGGATTTTCAAATTATAAGTATATTTAGTAAAAGCAAATTTAGATATTTCACAGAACAAATTTAAAATTTTAAGTTTTTGTTTAAATACCTTTTCGAATTAAATTTTTATTTTTCAAATGTGCAATTATTTTATAATTATTGAACAAATAGAAATGAATTTGCTGGCCATAAGGTGTGTCCAGTATAATGGTTTTTGGTAACACACTGTTTAATTCGATATTCACTCTGTTGACAATGTTAATCAAAGTTTGCACATACAAGTTAACGCTATACTCTTCTTTGCCATTCACACGAATGAAGCCATCAAACGCGTCGTCAACGAAAATGTGCGCTTCTATTGAGTAAAACAAATGTTGCGAATTGTGTTTTCTGTAGACATTAATTATTGAGGTTATGAGAGCCATCATTTCGTACTCCTCTTCGTGCCATAATGTGGCGCATAAGAAAACATTGTATTTACCATTTGATAACTCTATCGATTTGTTTTTAATATTTAAATTTACAGATGGGATACATAAGGGAGTAAATATTAGTTTGTGGCCATCTTTAACTTGTGTCCACATCCAGCTTGTGTTCCAAATAATTACCAAATAAGATATAAACGAAATTAATGATAACAATATTAGAGCGTATAATAAAATATGATTTTGATCCGATTTTATGTTAATGAAAACAGACAAATAAAAATTTGTAAAACCATCGCATTTATTAAAATTGAACCAAAATGCCAATTGGATTAAAGATGATAATAGCAAACTTAAAAAGTTTGTAAGAATTTGCTTCGAAGGTATTTTTAAGCTAATCCTATCTGACAAATGATTCAGAATAGTGGCTGTTATTATTTGCATGAGTAACACAGTTATTGGTGTAATTAATTGTATGTTTTCTGTCGAATAATAAAGCGTATTTGTATTGTTCACATTATTTTCGGTAATACTTATTTTAGTCAAATAAGTTGAAATAAATATATCTTTAAATGAATCGTATGTTATAATTATTTTTCGGTACATCATTATCGTAAATAAAATAATGAAAGTTACGAATATTTTCCAAATCGACACATACGCCTCGCATAATTCATAACCGCATTTATCAATATTGTCTCGCGCTTCGGCTAATCGTCTAATAAATTTTAGCGCTGATTCTTTGTGCACATAGTTTTTCCACGTAGAGAATGATAATAACCAAACAGAGAGCGGCAAAAACAGCGCATTTAAATTTTTATTCATATAAACTTCAAGGACAGTCCAAATTAATACATTTAACAGCTGTATAATTAAACTGAAGAATGCCGTAAACTTTCTAAACTTTCCAAAATTTAAATACGATATATCGGTTGAATAACTTAAATGAGAACTATTTTTCATATTTAAATAAGCGGGAAATAAATAAAAAGACCACTGAAGTAATATTAGCTGAATTATATCAAGCGATGGCATTATTATAAACATCATTAATGATAACCCAATTATCGGTAAAGTTTCAATTATTAATATCTGTAATATAAAAGCAATTTTAAAAGTTTAAATATCACAATTTGATGATCAATGAATATTTTATGATAAACAGAATTTTAATACATATACTAAAGTTAATACTACAGTACATCGATTATATTATGATAATTTATATAATGTATATACACTTTAAAAATGAAAATATGTTAAATTTATTACACTTCTATAATTATAATTTATTATTTGTTAAATTATAAATAAAATTTGATGTGACATAGTATGTAAGGAGAATTTTCTATAAAAATAAGAAAAACGCGTTTTTGTTTTCATTTTGGTTTATTGTTTTGCTTCGTTTCGCACTTTTATTATTATAAAGGTATGTTATATTAAAGTATTGTTATACATTTGTTAGAAATTTTTATACAATATTATTTTCAGCATAATATTTTTGATTTAATCTATTGTGAGTACATCTAAATGATATACATTTTCTTATCTCTTTGTAAATTAAAACATTAAAGACATTTTAATTTTATAAAAATTTATCAAAAGCATTAAATGTTATTTTAAAAAAATAAAGAATATATTTCTAATTTATAAAAACATAGTATTAACCTAAAAAATCTTAAACTTAAATTTTAAATAGATATATTTTTAAAAATATAAATTAAGTTCGAATTGAAATTTTAAAAATAATATTAATTTATTTAAAATAAAAATAATAATATTTACTTACAGATGAGAAATCGACAAACAAATATGGACTTTTAAAATGTCTAAATTTGCACAATATAACAGTCTGCATGATTTTCTTTATAAAAGGCCAAATTATTGTTAAAATTAAGCATAACATCCAAACATTTTGATTATTGTCACTAAAATTATATAATTGTTTAGAATTAGACGAACGATGATTAACAGTTATATTCTGATCACAATTCGCAATTGGATTTTTATGTTCGCTTGACATATAAGCCATTATCATAATACAAGAAGAAGACAAAATTATGCATGTTATCAAAATAACTGTAATTAATAAAATAACACAATATTTTTTAATATTGAACATTAATTTATTAAAATTAAAATCTTGATTTAATGATGAAATTTTTTCAAAGGATGAGATGAGCTTTCTATAAATTTTCATTTTGGCTTTTCAATACAAAAATTTGATATAGAAATAATTTTTAAAAAGTTATATTTAATAATTCAGCCGATATTTATATGAGATTCTCTATTGTTAAACATCACGAAAATATTTATTTAATTGAATTTAAATTACAAATTTATGTTATTTTAAGTAATTTTATAATATTTATATATCTTTATATTTTATTATATATATTAAAAATTGAGTTCAATATAACAAAAAAGTTTCGAATAACAATATTTGTTTAAAAATGTTGTGATTTCTACGATATCGTAGGCTTCTTCTCAATGGTAACACAAAAGTGATACAAAAACATTGATTAAGAACAATATACAACTTTAAAATGTAAAATTGAAGGCATATAATAACAAATGATAAAAAAATAATTATTGAACGTACTATAACCTACGAAATTTTATTTAAATATAACATAAGCTTATATTCAATTTTGATCTAATCATTTGCCTTTACTAGTAAAATATTAATAACATTATTAAAAGCTATTTTGTCTAAAATTATATAATTAAATAAATATATTCATATTTGAATGCAATAAACAAGTGGCACAGAATAAGCTGAACTGATGTTAGCGAGTTTGCTAACCAAACGTTTTCATGAAATTTTAAGTGTGAAATTCACTTATATCTGACTTGTAAATCAAATATGAACATTAATTCAGAAAGAATTAATGAAACATATTGTTTCGCAGAGACTTGTTGTCTAAAAATAATTATATTTATTTATAATTTTTGCCTGTTTTTAATAACTTTTGGTACTTTCACTTCTTATGATGTTTCTATTTAAAAAGATCCCAATATCTCTCAATTGGTTTCATTTATGTTATAAATGCCAATTTATTAAGATATTTATAAATTATAAATAAACAAATTAATCAAATTCAGAATATGTATAAATATGAAAATTTTCATGATATGTTTTATAAATTGAGCGCAATTCGAATAAATTAATGCTCTATTAATTGTAAACTTGCACAATAATTATTTTCACAATAAAATATAAAGTTTCACTTCAATTGCTCATTTCAATAATAGCGATCGAAAGTTTGCAAATTCAAAATTGTTTTAAATACTTAAATTTTATTAATGCTAATCTGAAATGTTTACTGCAATCAACGATAGCACCGGTTTTACCATCTATTTATGGATAGTAACTGTTACTGGAGTACCATTTAATTACCGCGTTTTGAAATTGCAGGCATTCTTGTTCTAGCATTAAATCTAAACGCCGTATTATTATTACACTATTGTTAACTTTAGTCTAATTTTTTAAAAATAACCAAAATAATCCTATAATGCATAAAATAAAAGCTACTATCAATAAAATAACTCCCAAAACAATTATAGTCCAAAATACAAAATTTGCAAACTTTCGACCAAAACAATAAATGAAAGGTCCGATAGTATTGAAGAGACTGCCGGTCACACCAAAGCATTTTCTCAAATACTTTGGTCGCAAAAAATTGCTGTCCACGCGACACCTGAGAGCCATATACGCTAATAAACGCCAAACTATTAAATGCAAGATAAGTAGTGAGAAATTCTTGCGCCACAAGTCGTGTTCATTCAAATCAAATTTATATATGATAACCGACACAAAGTTGGATTGGCTTTCGTATCGTATGAGCGATGTGGCGTTAACAGGCCTGTTATGGCGATCACAGCGTCCCAAACCATACAGAATGATCATAAGCGACTCGAACGAGAAGCGGACAAACGAAAAATAGGTGAGAAACGATGCGCTTCCCATTTGCACGACGCGTACGAAGAATCCCGAAAACAAAAATAGCAGCAAAAGAAGCGATGAGGAGACGAATATAGAGATGTTGAAGCTCTTGACGAACAGTATGCCGATCAAGAACGCCATTCCTTGCGTGATGAATGCGGTCAACTCAGTGAAGAGCATGAAATACGTGAACCGACTTCGCCACAGACCAGGTATGCCGTACCGGATGTCGTCCATTCCGATCTGTTTGGTTATGTAGTACAAGTACCACGTGTACAGAAATGGGAATAATAGCTGAATGGGAATTTCGGCTATTGTTTTAGACAAATAGTACGACCCAGTGCTGTACCAGCCTATGTAATTATTTCAATATAATAATTTTTGATTTGATAATAGAATTATCGATATTAGTCATACCATTGCGGTGTTCGTTGAGAAACACCTTAACTTCGTCGGGAAATGTGAGAACTGTAGGCATGAGTGCGGCAAACATGAGAAATAACAGACTGAAAAAATGAAACTTAGCATTTTGAGAGGTCATGTCTTCCTCTTTGATTGACGAGTCAGCGCACGAACAGTTGTGATAGTCGTGACCGGAAGGTGCCATTGGTATACAGCCGTCCTCTTCGCCCATACCGTGATTATAGAGCACCGACAGTATTAGCGCAATGATGGCGTGCAACGCAAAGCGAAATAAAATAAACCGCTTTTCGCGCCAAATCGAGTTCACCACAGTTCGCCACAATAGCATCCAAATTGATTGAAGACTAAACTTGGTTTTGTAAACACAAAGTCCGTCATCAATTTCGCCGATAATACGCGTGCGTTTTAATTTGTCCTCGATTTCCAGTTTGGCCGCGGTTTTCATCGATTTTATTATGTAATTTTCTGTGCCATAGTCTGCCATATTTTCGTTATTGATAGGCTGTGATAAACTATAATCAGATTCGTGATCGCCATCAATCAACTGGTCGTAACTGTTTCTCTTTAGGCAGCAGAACAAGTTTGATAATCGAGTGCAAAATGTTCGCAATTTTCTTTCCGTTATTTCGGTATTAAGAGTTTGGTTTTTGGTATTTGTTCTCGAGTCAAATGAGGCGACTTCGATGAGCACATCGGACGGGTTGTGCAGTTCGGGACAGTCGACGCCGAATCTGGTGAGATAGGCCTTCAAATGGGTCGGTCTTCCGGCGAATATGCAGTTTCCGGAGTTACTTAACGCGTACAGCAAATCGAACAGCTCTAGTATTTTATAGCTCGGCTGATGTATGGTTACAATAATTGACATTTTGTCCATTTGTGATAGTGTTTTGAGTAGATTTATAACCTTAAAGATAAGAGCGCGTGCTTTTAATGAACAGCTTTATGAATCATTCAAAGATAAGCTCTATTATTAAACAAACAAATGAAAGCTTTCAAGAATTTCATAATAATTCGTAATAATTTATTGCATAACAAAGTTGATAAGCGAAACCTGAATCGTTACCTTAAACCCGGAATAGCTGTCGAGACCACTGGTGGGCTCGTCGAGCAGCAGAAAGTTTGGTTTGCTCTTCGAAGTGAGCTCGAGAGCGATCGCCAGTCGCTTACACTGACCACCACTGCATTTATTGACGCACGTCTGCTCACACTTCTCTAAGTCTAACTTTCGCAGCAAATCGTTCACATTCTGCTTGTGGTCGACGGAGCGGTAGTGAAACGCGTTCTTCAACTTCGAGGCGTACAGAAGTGATTCGCTGACTGTGAGCCGCATCAACAGGTGCTCCCTTTCCGACTGCGTTATGAAGACGGCTCTCACGTCACAACTGTCCACAACGTATAGCTGTCCGCAAACGCCGCTTATTTGCTTGCCGTCACTCAAGCACTTCAATAGAGTGGTCTTTCCCGCGCCCGACGGACCCATCAGTGCGGTCATCGATTGCGACTCTAAAACACCGTTTAGTGAATTGAATATCAACTCATCGCTGAGTGGATAACACTTGGAGACAGCGTTTCGCAAGAAAGAAGTGTTTCTAGAAAATGATAAATCACGCCAAACGAGTGCCATTGCGATCATGTGCTGCTCTGTTATGCTGTTTGAAAAGATTTGGTCCCAAGAATATTAATATTCATATCATTATTGGTAACTAAAGGAGAATAGGAGAGCAATGCGTTACTGTTGAACACTTATCATATCTTAACGAATAGCAAGTGTTGCAGTTGACTATGAAATAACTTCATTAATAATCTGATAATTTCCAATACCAATAATAATAATCGCACTTACAATTCGCTAACAATATTACAAACAATTAGTGTGACCAACATTAGAATTTTTCCAAATGCGGCATATTTTTCAAAACAACTGAATTTTTCAGTGAAAAAAAACGGGACAAAATATTTTGAAATACGGGACATACGTTTTTAACAATTTTTGACTTAAAATTATATTTTTGTTAAGATTTAACATATTTAACAGCTTTTGATTTAATTTAAGGTAATATATAAATAACGTGCATTTTAAATAGAATTATTATTAATATAAATTTCTGCTTTTATAAATCCAATACTTAATTGATTGTTATATTATGTCCGAACATTTTTGTTATCAAATTTTATTTCTATATTTATATTTAAGTATTAATCAATAAATATTTTAACAAAAAATAAACAAAATTTTGCTGTTGTCTGCTGTTTCTTATTTATTAAAATTTTATATTAAAATAAATAAAATAGAATTTTAAACTCAAATTATATTAAAATTTAATAATTTATAATCCGTGACACTTCATAGTCATGTATTAGTACTCTCCGGGACAGAACTGGCCATTCCGGGACGGGTGGTCACCATTAATAAAATATTGCTATTCAAGTAAAATTACATTTATATTACATGTGAAGCATATACAAAGCAGTCTACTCTTAATTATTCAGCGGTTATTTACAAACAAATAATATAATTAGTAATACAGTCTGCCCTCGAAGATGGCAACTCGATTTTGCCAACAAAAATAGTTGCCAACTCTAAAACTTGCTAACAT
>JAQIYA010000315.1:0-22957 GCA_034699355.1 Microtritia minima | reverse complement strand
TATAATATAATATTATTGAAATTTGTAATTATTATTTTATTAAATCATTATTGCAATAATTTTATTTAATATAATATAAACAGATAATATTAATATAACGGTATTGATATTAAACATTAAAAATATATAATTTAATATCTATTTTGATGGTTTATTTCTTGTTTAAGATTGTCAATTGTATGAATTATTTCAATCTTTCAATAAATACTAGTTTGACATTTGCTTATTAGACATTTGAAAGATTATAAGAACTTTATAAAAACCACTTTAGTTTATTGTGCTATTGAAATATTGGTTTGAGTTTATTGTTATCTGTGGAATAAGTATTGATTTTAATTCTTTAATTTAATATTATAATGATTAAATTAATATTATTTTGTTTGTGCTTATATATCAATATTTCCTTATACAAATCAAAAGGTGAATTCTTCTTTCATATTTTTAAATATTATTATTATATTGTAAAGAACATATTTAAAATAAATGGACAGATTCTTACTGTTAATATTTATTTCTACCAATTAACTGTTATTTATATAAAAGTCAATAATTTGGCAAAAAAAACAATATTTTTATAAATATTTTTATTAGAATTCTTTTATTTACAATTTTAATATTTAGATTAAATTCTAGGTTTTGTACATGTATTATACAAATGTTAGAAAAAGTTTTTTGATGTTGTATTTTGAAAAACTTTTTAAAGAAATAAATATTTGTGAGAAAAAATAATTAAATTAAATTAAATTTTGACAACAAATCAAAAATTACATCATTTTAAGGTTAAATAGGATTTATGAATAATTAATTATAGAATTGTTTAATTAAAATAAGCTTATCTTTATTTTATTTACTTAATTAACTCAATTAAACGGAAGTATTAATAAATAAAACAGTTCCAAATAGTTTATTAATATACATAATGTTTAGATAGCAATAAATTAATAGATAAACTTGAAAATTTTTAAAGACTTATCTCTGAGTCAACGTTTGCTAAAAAGAGAGGAATGGGAAAAGCATTTTTCTCATCCATTTCTCTTAGCGATGCAGAGCCGAACCCTAAGCAAAGCAAAGTGGATCTATTACGCCAAACAAGACGCCCTCTTTCTTCGCGAGTACATCAAAGTCAACGCTATGGCCGTAAGCCGTTCCAGAAGTCACCCCGAGTTTGTCGCTTTGGCCGAACAGCTCAGTGAGTCCATTGACTTTTATGACGACTTTCTCGAAGCCAACAATTTCACGAACGCCGACATCGCCGGCACGCCATTCGCGGACACCAATTTCGCGTTTACTAGATTTATGCTGTCAGTGGGAGCCACGGGTACGCTCGAGGAGATCGTCACTGCGATGCTGCCCACCATTTGGATCTATGAGGACATCGAGAGAGAAATGAACATCTCGTTTGTGCCCACGGGTTCGCCGCAGTCCCAGAGCTGTCCTGATAGACAATCGACCGATAGTCTGAATTTTTATCGTACATTTTTGGACGAATACGATGGGTATCTCAGAGCAGGCGAAGAGGAAAGACTTCAGAGTATCTTCGATAGGGTTGTCAAATACGAGTACGATTTCTGGGATATGGCGTGGAATTATTCCTCTTAAAAATAATTATATTGATTTTCAAAATTAAAATTCTTCGTTAGTGTCGTATAGAAATATTTCAATTTGTATTTGTTTATTAATTGAAACGCCAAAATTAATTTTTAATAAAATTAAACTCGCAAATGATTTAATGGCAAAGTGACGGACTATAGGCTTTTACTTAATTGAACATTTGTTGCTTTCCTTTCTTCTTGTCTGGCGTTGAGTTGAACTAATTTATCAATAATTCGCTGCAAATCGATAGCTATATTCATAAATACAGGTCTTAATTCTGGATTATGATTCCAGCATTCAAGCATTATATTGTATACTAATGATGGACAGAAGTCAGGCATCGCTAATCGAAGTCCATTCTTTAAGCTCTCGAATAATTGAAATCGATTGACATCGCTGTACGGAAGCTGTCCGCGGGTCATCAACTCCCACACCAGCACTCCGTAGGACCAGACGTCCGACTGTGTGGTGCATATGTTGTTCTCAATGCTCTCTATAGCCATCCATCTCAACGGCAACTTGCAGTCCACTTGAAACGAGCACTTATAGAAGCCAGTCTCGTAAATATCTCTACTCAGACCGAAGTCGGCTATTTTGACGCATAAGTCTCTGTCGAGCATACAATTTCTTGCCGCCAAATCTCTGTGCACGTACTTCTGGTTTGCTAAGTAAGCCATTCCTTAAATAAATTAAAATGCTTATGATTTTAGTTAAAAGTACTGTTATTATCGTTAAAGTATTTGTGTGCAGTTAATTATTTAATTATAAGCTGACAAATTTAACTGTTTTGGATTACGTGGCATATTATTTATATGAACATATTATCTATTATTTCTTTTAATATACAATATAGACTAAAATACTTTGCAACGATTTTACTTTGAAATTTTAATTCTATAAAGTTTGTATAATTAATTTAATAGAGTTTTAATCTAAACCAAAAATGCACAAAAAGGTAAATTTTAAACATACCATTTGCTATTTGAACGGCAAAATCTAATAGTTGGCGAACGCTTGGATTATTGTTGGCATTTCTCAAGTATGACCACAGGTCTCCGTTTGCCATGAATTGCGTGATAATCATCGGATTCACTTCGTCTTCAAAACTTATTCCAATTAGTCTTAAAATGTTGATATGATTCAAATCTTTCATTTTGTGGGCCTCATCAAGAAAGACGTGTTTTGTTTTTTGATCGATTTGCGAACCTTTAACACAATTATATTATTAATGAACTCAATCATATCCAATCATTTCTCTGTACTGGTCTGCAATGTCTTCACAGCCACACGTTGTCTGATTCGTCCGAACAGCAACTCAGCCCTAAACACGTTACCAAAATTTCCGCTTCCAATCATTTCATTTAATGTCAATCTGTGTCTTTCGAATACAAAATTGTCTTTAGTGAGCGAATATATTAGCTCTTCATTAAAGGTGTTATTTTGAGGCACAGCAGAGCCATTGTTCACGTCATCATCTTCTTCGTCAATCGATGAATAGTTTGATGAGTGGTTTAATAAATGCATAGAATTGCTGTCTATATTTCGGTCAAACAAAAATTCACAGTAGAGGTTATAAATATTAACGATATATATAAAACATGAAACGATTCATACCGTGTCGAGCATTGGTCTCATCTTCCTTATAATTATTTCGTCTAATTTTGCACAATTTAATTGTTTTGTATATTATAGTTATTATTATACCAAACATAATTAAAACAGTCAATGGTAATGCGAATTTACTCAATATATCTAAAGAAGTGATAAAAATGTTTTATGTATATTTTTTTACTATATTCTAAATGCTTTTTACCAAAAGTAAATATTGGACCAATACTTGTTGGCTCAGATGTAGTACTAATTATTGAGACCGAAGAAATTGTTAACTAAAATAAGAAAGTAAATTTTACTTATTAATAGTTAAAAATTTTAATTTATATTTACTCCATTATAAGTAGTGGTAAATGTCATACTGTATTCAGAATTTTGTATGTTATCAGTTGGCGTAATATTAATTGTAGGCATTGTTTGGTAAGTATTTGTGGTTTTGCTGATTGTAGTTGATATCGTTGAAAGGGTTGGCAATTTATTGTTTGCTTTGGGTTGACATGATTTGTGAATGATTTTGACAGAATTGCTTGAGTTGTAGCTATAATTAAATTCATCAATAATAATATAACGTTAATTGTATTCATAACTTAGATTAAACTTGTTTTCTTATTTCCGATAACCAATTGATTGATCATACCGTGTTCACTGTAATACTGTTGATTTTGATATAATTGATTGCTGTGTAGTTTTCGTTATATACTATAGGTATTTCATTATTGGCCATCGATAGAGTTAACCAAATACATGTCTCACAAATATAGATATATAAAGTTAAATTAATTGTTAAAATTGCCATTTTATTTTAGATTATTTATTTAACAGCCAATTGTAAAAATTACCACTTATATCCTTTGTCTATGTATATTATAAATGTTAAAAAGATAAATAGCTTTCTTTTATCAAAACAATAAATGAAAGAAATACTCGAGAAGTATGATAATAGTAAATGACTGGTTTTATTTAAATCGGTGTTACACAATAAATAAAAGGAGAACTACGTTAACACTTGATATTTAATTCAATTTTTAAGTTAATTTAATATGAAATATTAGAAGTTTAAATACAGTGGCTTTTATTAATAGGTGTTAAACAATATACTGTTGGCTACTGTCTGTGTAGACTATAATCATTTATTTCAGTCAAGTAATATTTACATAAGCAAAATAATGAGTGTGGGCTTTGAAATACTGAATAATATATTTATATTTAATCATAATCTTGTTTAAATAAAAAAAATTTCATAGTTCACATAAAATTTACAGATAATAAATTTTGTTATATCCAAGCATTTGCTAACATTTCCGTTATCTTAGAAGGAAGGGGTGTATTTTTTGTATGAGTTATAGCGCATTTTATCTTACAAAAGTTAGCTTATAAAATTGATACTTCTCTCTTACCGTCTTTTCCCGAAGAAAAAATTAAAGTGAACGCAAAAATTTATCATTAACTGATATACGAATAGGTTTTATTTTCTAAAACTCAATGATCACTGTATAAATACAATATAACTAATAAAAACTAATAAAAAATTATAAATGAATATATTAAAGTATCTAATATTTTAGAGCATATATATATATAATATATTATATGATACTTCTAGTTTTGATTTATATTTATTAGATTATTAAAATACAATTCAATAATATAAATAATAAATAACATATGTACAAAATATTATAATAAAGTTTATCATATTTTTGCTTTAAAAAATTTGTCATAAATTTTTTGTTGAGTTAAGTATTTATGCAAAATTTGGTTTATATTTATATTGTGCGCATATTATAATTGTTACTATGTTTTACAATAGTGAGTATATATGAAATGTTAAAATTCAATATCAAGAATCAAAAACGAAGTAATGGCAAATGTATGTTCGCATAGACGTGACACCGGTTTGGTCTCACAACTGGCCTTTCATTTTGTTGTTCAACTAAATTATCTCTAATTTCTCTAAATGTCTCCTCTATTACCTTAAAAGACGGTCTTAGATTAAAATGATTCCAGCATTTCAGCATTAAATCGTACACATCTTCGGGACAATTGTAAGGACAGCGCAGTCGAATTCCTTGTTTGAGATCGTCAAACATCTTAACAGCTGACATATCGCCATACGGTTTGTCACCACAGGTCATCACTTCCCACACAAGTACGCCATAAGACCAGACGTCAGATTTGTGGTTGAAAATGCCGGTTCTATAGCTGAAAGGGTCCAACCATTTGAGGGCCAATTCTCGATCAGTATTAACGGCTCTATAGAAGCCAACCTCGTATATGTCACGACTTAAGCCGAAGTCTGCTATTTTAACGCAAAGATTTATATCTAGCATGCAATTTCTTGCCGCCAAATCGCGGTGAACGAGCTTTTCATTTGATAGATATTTCATTCCTGAAAGTTTTTTTTAAATAAATTAAGCACAAGTTATAATGTTAACAATTTGCTTAACACCTTCTGCCACCTGATGGCAAAATCGCAATAATTGCGGCAAATTTGTAATCGAGTCTTGTATTCCTTTGTTTTTTCTGTTAATTAAATACGATCTCAAATCTCCGTTAACCATAAACGGTAATATAATAATAGGCTTTAAGTTGTGAAAACTGATGCCAATTAGTCTCAAGATGTGAACGTGATCTAAATTTTGCATTCGCACTGCTTCTAAGGCAAACTCTTTAACGAGTGTTTCGTTTGGCAAACCTTTAAAAATGTCAAACAATTTTTAAAACACATTTCTCTGTCAACTTTATAGTATTGATAATTTGTTTTTACTTTTGTTCAAAGTCTTAACGGCAACCGTTAGTTTGTATTCCTGATAGAACAAAACAGCTTTGTAGACATTGCCGTAATGTCCAGATCCTAATATATTGCTAGTTTCATATTTCAATCTATGACAAGGAATTACGAGTTTATCGAAATCGAGTGATTGCATGATCTCGTATATGCACGGACTCTCAAAATCGATTAACACATCTCTCTCTTCAGAAGCTGTATCTGGAATTTTATCTATAACAGGATAAACAATTATTTTATAAAAATATTAAATGAATCGCAATATAATTATATTAATTACTTTTGGCATAATTCTCGCGTTCAGTTCTTTTATTGCGCTCATTTTCAATGATATAACCGATTAAATGAATTAATAGCCACATAACGAAAATAATCACAACAAAAACCATTATTAGACATATAAAGTAAGCTAGAATTTTATTTCTTGGAGCTAAAAATATTCACAATAAATAATTTAAAAATATGTCATATTTAAAAATATTCAAAGATTTCTATTTTTACATGATTTTTCGGTGACTTCGCCTTCTTTCGTAATATTCTCGGACGTTGTTTCGATTAATTTAGTTATGTATTCGGTATAGTTTTTGTCAATGTTATTAGAAATGATCGTCTAAAAAAATATATAAATATTTTATAAACATTTTATAATAAAATAATGCTTTTTAAAACTTTTTTTGGTATTTTAAAAACATAATCCATAAAACTAAAGACATAATATACAGTGTTTAGAAGTTTCTCTTATTATAAAAAATAACCGAAGTATAAATTGTATTAGAAATATTCAATATCTGTCTTTAATAGTAAGATTTGATTTGAGTATACATAGGGTTCTTCCTTTTAGGTCAACAACCGAATTTGACCGCCGAATTTGAAATAATGATTTCGGTCAGATGTAACAATTTTCCTAATTTGACCGAAAATCACTGTTGCAAATGTTGAGTATTTCCTTTTTCATAGCATTAAAGATGAAACTTTTTAAAGCAAGCAATAAATAAACGTATTTATCGTTTACAAAACAATCATTTTATAAACTTGGAAATATTCAATATTCAAACATATGTAAATTAAGTATGAATAATATAGCAATGGAAATGATAATGTATTATAATGGAGATATCGAAAAAAGCTTATTTATTAATAAAAAGCATATTTAAGAAATAATTTTGTTTAATTATTTTGTGTGACCGAATTTAACCGCTGAATTAAATAATTTAATCTGACCGAAAAGGAAGATCCCTAAGTATACATTAAAATAGTATGAATTTTTGCTTTACAATATAAATAAATTAAGTGTTTTTTAACATTTGATAAATTTTTGCTTAACATAAAAATTACAAATAAAAATTGTGATATAAAATCATATGTAAAGAGTTTTCTTAGAAGCACTTTATTTTGATATATTTTATATATTTATATTTTATATTTTATATATTTTATAGTTTTGTTTATTAAAATACGTTTATTCATTTTGATATAAATTAAATTAAAATAAACCGATATCAAAATGGATTTTAATTCAATAAACGCAATATACTGTTCATTTTTTATGTAATAAAATTAAATTTAATAGTTTTTCGGCATATTTGTTATGAACCATCATTTATAAATTAAATCAAAACATAAATATTTCAAATAATTACATTTCCAATTGTCAGATTTTCATTATAATCAATTGTTATATTAGCTGTAATAATAGTAACAGAATCGTCAGTAACAGGTATTTTTGTTGAAATGACTTCTTTTGTTGGTGTTATCACAGTTAAAACGCTTTCCTAAAATATAATATAATAAAAAATTAAAGTTATTTCTGTAAAATAGTAGGTAAATATAATATAAACTCATGTGTTTTATTTGATTTAAAGTATTTAAAATAAAGATTAGTTTATATTAAATTAATATCTTTTTAGCTGATTTTGAATTTGACAAAATAAACTTATGGTTTTGATATGTCAGTCTGTCTGTCTGTCCATACCACCCCGTCAAAGGAAAGTGACCCCATATTGGCAACATTTAATGAGTACATTTTTATTACAATAAGTAAGTTTATTTAGTACATTTTAAAGTTGTCAAAGAAGAAGTATAAGTTGGCCTTATTGGGCCAGAGGTACCCTCACATACCCAATCATAACAACATTGATTTAAAGTTTTTTTTGTGAAAAATTTCAACTTACATCTGAATTGCATAATTGCTTCTGAGATAATGTGTCCCATAATGGACACGCGCACCGATGATTGTTTCCACGAACGGGTAAACATAAATGATCACATCTTTTATCTAAACATTGATTTACAATTGATTCAATAGGTTGACAAGATTTGTGGACAATTTTAAACGAATCAACAGAATGCGAATCAAGACTAAATTCATCGCTTATATGATCACTAGTCGTATTGATCACCGTTACAGAGCTGATCCTCTTATTAACAATAAATATTTGATTATTACAGTAATCTAAATCTATTTCGGAGTATTGATTATTTATATTTGAATAATTAATTGATTTGATAAATTTGCCATTAATTATGTCAATTGCGTAAAGCTTGGTATCTATTATGTAAATTTGTTTTCTTATATAGTCGATAGAAAAACTATAAATCATTTGATCATTATTTCGACGCAAAACCATTTGATCAGATCCGTCCAGGTTTGAGCGAATCAGTTGCGCATCGAATGCTTCCCCATTTTTAATATCCCATTGTGTCCAATAAAGATAACCATTTATAGGATCTACTTTGATATCTTTAACAATATCTTTGGTGCCGTCAAAGATAACGCTCTTGATCTGAGGCTTTATTAGATCGGCCACAATAATATGCGGCTTACTCTGCGGCTTGTAATAAACCAGATTATGTATCCAGTCTACAGTCAGCACTTTGTAATTGTCTTCGTGTATGGTCTTTATAATCGGCAGTCTATTGATATTCTCTTCACTTAAATTATCAAAATTTTTTAAATAAAACTTAACAATTTTAATGCCTCCAACACCTGAATTAATAGCACCTGAATTCAACCAAACTAATAGTTTTTGTTGGTAATTATAATCGATGGCGCTTACATTGTTGTCTGAGCTGAACAGAATTTGCAAATCAGGATTAATTGTGTTGTTGATGTCATTCATATTGATATAGCGAATACCACTGTCATCGTTGCCAAACTTAATGGATATTTCATTGTGTGTCGCAGTGATTGTAAACCAAAATATAGTTCCATTAATAAATAAATATAATATTGGCGTATATTTTGCAGACGACAAAACTGGCATTTTTTTCTTACAGATTAAATCTTGACATTGTGGTAAATTAAATTTCTTATATATCTTTTAAATATTAGAAAAATAAATTTAGGATTATCACAAATAGAAATTGAACGCAAAGTCTATTATTTAACGATAATGTTTCATAAAAATGTTAAGTGCCTTTCAAGACTTATTAATATATACTGATTTTTATTATTATCTTAATTTAAGTGATAAAAAGAGAATAGTGTTTGTAATATGGAAATATGGTAAATATGGTAATTTGCATTAAACTGTGCAATTTTAAATGATATGCTTTAAAATATTTATAGTAAGCAGTTTATTACTCCAAAATCACAGTAATATAAAGTGCAATAAATACATTTATATTGTAGTACGAAATAAAAGTTAAAAACAATAAAAGTAATTATTTATTTATTGACGTGTTTGTCTACATTACAATTGTAATTAAGACAATGCATTTCGTAAAGATTGTTATGTTTACGGGCATTGATGTGAGTAATGAAATATTGCGAGTCTTTTACATGACTTTTTACTGCAAGTTTTAGCGCTATTGAATATTTCATTTAAAAGTGAAATTTTGAACATTATTTGAGAAATGAATAGCAGAATCTCTAGCAATAGAAATTGAATTAATATTGATTTCAAAATTAATTATTCAAATTTTAAAAGTGATTAATCAAATTGGTATTAATATTAATATTGTTAGTAATTCGTACTTAATATTTATGTAAATGCTTATATGTTAAAGTATTGTTATCTAGTAATTGTTATCTGCGCGCCGGTCATCGCATTATATATTAAGATACCGGTAGTGTTTAATGTTTAACTTTTCAATTGAGTCGTTCAATGCAATAACGGCGGATAGTAAATTCTAGTTAGTAATAATTACTAATTATTAGTAAATTCAAATATAGCGCTACTATAAAAGAATTTTTTTTAAAATTTGCCATTTGTGAGATTCGATCGCACTACTTTGCTATTGTAAATAGAGTAAACACTACACAAATAGGCGATTTTTTATTGTACCAATATATCAATGTATGCTTGCATAAGTATTTCTATAAACATAAATTTTAAATTTTCTATTTTTTGTGCCAAAAAATATTGTCACCCCAACTATCGTTCTTTACTTAATGCAAATTATTTCCATGATTTACTTTATATGCCTATATGCGTACACTATTTGTTGACACCAAATATCATGAATGTGTTTGTAATGTTTAATTATTATTATTATATTTATTTAGCAATATAGCAATGAAATACAATATTATTAATAATTAATAAAACAAATTATCAATTAAAAAAATTATATAAAATTTAATGCAGCAATTAATAGATCATTTGGGCAGCAAAAATGCTCTTAATTTTGATTTTTAATTTCATCAAAAATAAAAATGTAGATTTTTATTTAGTTAAAAAGATAGATATTATTAAAACAGATAAGTCTTTAAATTTTTAAATAAATTTTTAAAAAGTAATTTATTATTAATAATAATTACCTAAATTTAAATTTTTCGGTTGAATAATATTTTTACCCAATAAACACTAAAAATATTTGGTCACAATTTACTATTTAACAAATATTTAATATTTTTAAATAAATATTTTATTTTATTTAAATACAATATAAACTTTAAAATATAATCGTTAAGAATTAAGTTTAATAGTAAATAAATCAAAACATTAAGAATGTTTTAAAAACTCTTCTTTGTTGAAACTAAAGGTAAACTCAAATATCAGTCATAATAAAATTACTGTAAGACAACATTGCAATAATTTCTTAGATAACACCTTATTGTAAACCTTATTACCCAACAATTTTAATCTCTCACGCAGTAATACTTATGTCTATCTTATCTTAAAGGCAGTGCCATTTCAATTGTCTAATTTAAAATTTGTTTTATATTTGTATTTATTTTTATAATTAAAACTATAAATAAATTAATAATATTTAAATTAATAAATTCTAGATTTAACCATTGGCTTCACGGCTTAAACATATTTTTGCTTTTAATTTCAATTTTAACTCTCTCTCTCTCTCTCTCTCTCTCTCTCTCTCTCTCTCTCTCTCTCTCTCTCTCTCTCTCTCTCCATATTTTGATTAATATAAAATAACATTTAGTTTAATGTACATTTGGATTTTATGTACAAATTTCCCAAAATTATAGCGTACATAAAATCCAAGTTGGAGTGTAGTTAAAATTATTTGGGCGCAGGCTTTTCGGGAGGCGTCGTAAATACTGTCAGATAACGTCATTTATAGTTATTTTCAGGTTTTTCAGGTTGAGTGGAGTTCAATGGTGTCATTGCCTAACGTAAAAATGACACCATTGGCTCGGTTCGGGAATTATGTCGAATCTTCGATATTTCGATTTACGTTATTTATGTGGTATCAGGAGGTATCAAACTCTTCGTCTCGACCACATCTATCTAATGTTACCGTTCCCATCCAATTAGCCTCTCCCTGTAAAGAGATATTTAATTAAATGTAAAAATAAATATGCTTCACAATTAAAAAGTTTAGAAATACAATTTCATGTTATTTTAAACGATGTTACACTTTTTAATAGTGTAACATCATGTTATGTGTGTTATCAATGGACATTTAGGGTATGCTCAAAATTAAAACTGTGTATTTATACACTTTACACACATAATTTGCACATTTTAACATTTTCTATCCCGAGTGTGTAAAATTATACATTAATAATCTATATAAAAATTCATATATAAAATTATATTTAATATCCTTGTGTGTGTGAGTGTGTGTGTGTTTGTCTGTCTCTCAATAGACTCTGAACTTGTGAGACCCCCACATGACATATTATTGACTAACATTGACTGAAAGGTGTCGTATGGGGGTCGAGATGGCCAGTTCGGGAGGTCCGAATAAATGGTCAGAAACCATATCATGTGATATGTGTTGAACTCAGTTCTACTTACTGAGTCGAATGAAGGGTTCTCGGGTTGAAAGGGGTGAAAGATCAAAGTAGGTCAAAAGGTTTTACCAGAATCAAGAAGAGAAAAGGCCATGAGTAGATGGGTCAACGTATGAGGGATCTAAGGAAGAGGGGTCAAACGAATAGGTAGTCAAAGGAAGAGGGGGTCAAAAAATAGTGGGTCAATGGAATAGGGGTTATTAAGAATAGGGGGTAAAAAATATTAAAAATAGGCTGAAACGATAGTTCAGCATAATATACACAAAAATTAATCATAGTTTTTATTGTAAATCAGCAAAACTTATTTCTCACATTAAAAGAAAATTTGAATTGAGTTATTTTGACTGTAAATTAATCAAAATTATAATTCACAATGATTTAGAATAATTTGATAAAATAATCATAAATGATGAAATAATATCCTTAAAAATAAGTTGTGTGAAAACACCAAATGTTATTAAATAAAATTGGATAATAATTGAATAAAATTTAATTCAAAGCTATATAAGATCGTAATTCAATTAAATACAATTAAGGTTTTTATTATTAATATTTACAATATGCATAAATCTTCTGTAATTCTACTCTTATTTTACTTATCTTCAAACTATTATTTTGTCAATTTAACCATAATATTGCCAGAAGTAAATGTTGCTTCAGAGCAAAACAACCCAAAATTAATAGCCGGACACGTATTAACCAATTTGTTTGCCAATACAACAGCAATTAACGAAGACAAATATGTGGACGGTTGGAATGGGACGCACGAGATCGGCATCAATATCGAGCTGAACGAGGAGTATTTCATTAATTTTATCCAACTTCGTTTCTGGGATTACAATTTACGATACTATTTGTACACTCTCGACGTCTCCCCCGACAACGCCAACTGGTCTCGAATCGCCGACCGCTCAACGATGCCGAGCCGGTCGTGGCAGTACCTCGACTTTGCCGCACACCGAGTCAAGCATATTCGCATTCGCGGAACGAACAGTCAAAACAGCGACATTCAACTATTAAATTTTGCAGCTTTTTATAAAGAAAATAATATGTGTAACGTTAAATAAAAATTAGATAACAATTTACTATAAATATATTTCAAAAGAATCTATATTATAGATAAGTTTAATTATAATAAATTTAAGTTAAATCTTGTATCAAATTGAGAATTGTACGAATAAAATAATAAAATATTCAACAGAGATTTGTTATTAAATTGCATTATATTGGTTTTCAATGTCTATATAGGACATCAAAAGAATTTCTTAAATAATTATGTAGCAATTTATTCAGACTAATGTTTCTTTAAATTTTTCTCTAAAACAAAAATTTTCTTTAAAAATTGAGTTTACAACAAAATCATGTTTTTATAATCTTTATATTATAGTTTGTTTTACAAAATTAAATACTGATAGTGGCTCTCATAGAAATTTTTTTAATAGCGATAATAAAACTCATATATTGATACAACATATATACAAATAAACAGGTTTTATTAATTATTCTGAATTGTCTTTTCGATCCAATCTTTATAACTGGCAACTCGTGTAAAAACGTCAGGTGTGTTCGGCAGTGCGCACGGGTTGCCCGACGACGTAATGCCAATCTGATACCACTTGCTATCGGCGTCCGACTCGCACTGAAGTGGTCCGCCCGAGTCTCCCCTGCATGTGCCGAACCCCCCATCGCTTGTGCCGCCCGCGCAGATGGTCTGCTCTTTCGAAATGTTTGGAAACACTATCTCACATTTGAAGATATCGAAAATCGGTTCGTTTACTTTCATCAGTACAGTGGTGTGCTTATTGTCTTTTTAACCAAATAATATCGTATTAGTTATTTTGTTATTAATATTTTTTAAATGAAAATTTTAAATAATATACAATTGTAAACAACAAAATTGTTAACAAATTAATTAATCGGAAAAAATTTTAAGAGAGTGTTCGAAGTGTTTTTTTTTACAATAATTTTTATTATATTTATTCATAATTATGTTGTTTGCTATCATTTATATTCGATAATCAAAATTCTATTATATAATTTTTTCCATAATAACTAAGTTATAATTAGGGATCAGCGTTTTATGTCGACTCAAAAAATTAAATTCGGCGGTCATATTAGGTCTGACAGAATATTTTTAGTATAATATTGTATTCGATAAAAGAATAAAGAATATAATTTGAAAATTTTTTATATAAAATAACATTTTAAAGCATTTTAATAAAGAATAATAGTTTAATACAGTTTTTCTTCAATAATGGTTTTAAAAAGTGAATGATAAGATTGAATATTTACATTCTTTGTATAAATGATATAAATTTTTCAAATTCTGAAAACAAATACTGAAATAAAAATGAAAAATCCAATAAAATTCGAAATTTCGGTTAAATTCGGTAAATTGTTACATCTTAATGAACTTATTTTTCTAATTTAGTGTTTCAATTCGGTCAAATTTGAAACTGACCGAAAACGCTGATCACTAGTTATAATTAATAGCTATTTATTATTAATAATAACTAATAATATACTCAATAATATAAATAAATAAATTGTAAATACATATAAGACATACCTTGGTTTAAATCTCCCCAACCAGTAGTGAAACACCGAGTTCTCGGCTCATTAACAGTTGAAGACAGGCATATCGGCTGCAGATGTTTGTGTTTATTAATAAAGTCAAGCTTTTCCTTGATTTTGATGAGTGCGATGTCGTTTCGTTTCGAGTCGAAATTCCACTCGTCGTGAATTATTATCTAAATCATAGTTAACGTAATAAATAGAAAATTAACAATTAATGACTATTAGAGTTTAAAAAATACAATACGAATAATTGAATAGAAATACCTTTTCGAGCGCACTCTTAACAGTGGCGCTACCATTCAACTGATTGGTATCGTGAATACCGAGATGAACAATATATGACAAAACGTTTCGATCGGTGTGATAACAGTGAGCGGCAGTGAGAATCCAATTATCGTGAATAATAGTGCCGCTGCAGAAGCCTATATCGAACTCGACGTTACCGATGAGGACGACGCGCCTGATATACGCCTGCCACGGCCACTCGTCCGGCGCCGACTCCTTCCCGCCCACTATTCGCAAATCAGACAGCGATACTTTGACGGTAGAGTTACGCTGACCGCAGAGCACTGGCAGCGCGTTAATAGCGTTTGTAATTGAAATCGAAATGGTGAACATGCAAACTGTGAGGACGAGCATTATGTTTGAATATCAACTGATGGCTAATTCCAGTTTCAATACACAATCATTTTAACATTATTTTTCTGTTAATTTTAATTTATTTTAATTAAAATTTATTAAACGAAAAATGTATGTTTAAGCTAAAAAGGATGAGAAATGTGTGTTATGTCGCACAGGATTTTGATTATTAAGGCATTAAAAAATATTGTTTTTATTACCTGCAACTCACCGATTATCTGACGTCATCTAAGCTTTAATCTATTAAAATGACAACGAATTACATCCAAACTATATTTAATAATGTTGTTTAGATTTCCGTAAAAGATATAAAGAGTTTATTTAAGCTTTATTTAATGCTTGTATCAATACATCATTTAATGCGTGAGTCTAAAATTAATTTAACGAACTTTTAAATATGATATTAAATACTGTATCACATAATAAAATTGTAAAAATGGATTTATATCTTATCAAATTACACATAGTGTTCATTTTTAATACAATCATAGATTGTGAAGTATACTCAAAATCCTATTTAATTTTACAAATACGATAAATAACATTATATAAAAATATTTATTCGAGTTGAAAATCAATTGCTTAATAATTTCTTTTCGATCCAATTTCTATAATTAGCCACTCGAGTGAAAACGTCCGGAATGTCTGGATGTGCGCACGGCTTACCAAACGAC
Organism: Microtritia minima; assembly: GCA_034699355.1. Lineage (NCBI taxonomy): Eukaryota > Metazoa > Arthropoda > Arachnida > Sarcoptiformes > Euphthiracaridae > Microtritia > Microtritia minima. Next base: position 6,873 of record JAQIYA010000315.1, on the reverse strand, counting down.
ACAATGCCGATCTGATACCATCGCTTGTCGGCCTGCGAGACGCACTGAAGCGGTCCGCCGGAGTCTCCATTGCACGTACCCATCCCGCCATCAGAGCCACCGCCGGCGCAGACATGCATTTCTTGAACGATCGCCGGATATTTGAGTTTGCATGCGCTCGTATTATATATCGGCTCTTTCACCTTCATTAGTATCGTGTTTAGAGGATAATCTTTTAAGTGAATCTTTTGATTAATTAACTTAAAATTAATATATGAATTATTTTAAACATTATTTACATATAGTAAAATAATAGCGCAGAATTTAAAATAAATACAGATATAGGCAATTATGGTTGAAAATTGTTAGCCGTGTGAATGGATTGAAACAATGCTTAAATAATTAAACACTTTGTTACTGCATTAATAATTTTGTAAAACATTTAAAAATCGTCTACACCTGTATCGGACCTCAACATATACCTGATTCACCCCAGCCTGTAGTATAGCAGTTGGTTTGCGGCTCGTTTGTCATCGATGGCAAACAAATTGGTTGCGCGAAATAGCGTTTACTTGAAAAATCTATGTTTTCGCGTGTTTTAATGAGCGCGATATCGTTTTGCATTTCGTCTTCAACGAACTGTTCGTGGCGTATGGTCTGTGTTAAGCGTGTGATAAGAAATTAAATTAAATTAATTTATATTTCATAATAACAAATCTTGTACTCATCATTCATACCATGTTATTAATGCTCTATTCAGCTTCAAATAAGCTTCGCTTTTTTATTCACACTAATTTGAATAATTTTTTTTGTATTAAATTATTCAATATATACAATTAAGATCTTTCAAATTACATCTATATTTGTCACAAAATACGTCTTTAATTTATTTGTATTACAAAAACAAAAGCGGTTTTTTTTAAATTGCATTAAATTTAAAAAATATAATGTAATATTTGTTCGGTTCGTACTGTCAACTATAAGTTTAAGTTTGAATACCTTTTCAACTGTAAGTTTTAAACTTGCATTCAATTTCTGCAAATCAATAGCGCCCACATAAACAGCGTAAGTGTTGATGTCTTTAGCGCCGATACAGTGCGCTGCGGTGAGAATCCACCTCTCATTGATAATAGAGGCGCCGCACGCGTACTCATCCTCTCCTCGATTTCCCGCTCTGAACGTGAAGAACACCAGCCACGGCCACTCGCCCGCCAACGCCTCCTTCCCGCCCAATATCCTTAAATCTGACGCAGTTGTGGACACATTTTGTTGACCGCAATATTCTGGTAGTTTACTTGAGTCGCAGTTTACGCCATTTATTATGATTGTTGAGTGCAATACGATTAACAAAATAAATTGTTTATACATTTTATATAATTTGGTAATTATTTGAAAATAAGAATATTAAAAAAATATACATCTAATAAATTATTTTTTTTTCATTTCAAATAAATTCAGGCTTACTTTCGTGATAATATTAGCAAAACATTACGAGAATATTAAATATGTTGTTAAGGATTCGAATTATCTATTTTGCAAAATTTTTATTGATAAATAGGCAAAACACAAGTTTTATAGCAAGAATAATCAATTTATTATCTGTTAAAATCATTTGTAGAATGCTTTTAACAAATTTTGAATACCTATATAATTTATATAATTTTTATTCTCATAATATTTTAATTGATACACAAAACAATGTACATTAGAAAATCTACATATATGTATAGGTAGGCCTATATGAGGAAAAATGCTGAGACCGCTGTCTCTCCGCGACTGCAGCGGTCAAACAGCAACCCGTACTTTGGACGGGAAAACTTTCAGTAAGATATAGTAGTAATAGTAGGGAATCTACACATTAGTGCAAAGTTGACCGATAGTAATAAGATTGTCATCTTATCATAACACATATCAGGCTATTATAATTTAGCATATTCTTGAACCTTAAAATATGTATTCGTACTTTGAATTAAAGCGTGTGACAACTAATGTTCGCGAATTGTTATCAGTGATGATCAATCTCTAATCACAAAAGGGACTAAATTTTGTTAGAAAGAACTTTTTAATTATTAGAGTTGCAAACATTAAACGGGATTTGAGTTTTCTTTAATTCAGAAATAAAATGTTGTCCATTCTCTTTTAACCAACTTTGTATACGCTTTTGAAAATTATTGATGACATTTTTACAATTTAAAAATTTTGTCAAAATTTTTAAAATATTTTTAATTTAATATTTAAATTTTTAAAAATATGATACTTTAAAAACATTTTTAATGCTGGTAATCGTGATGTGAAGCACAATGCACTATGAAATCGAATGAATTGTGCAGCTCTAATAAGCTATGGATCACAAGCAGTCACAGGACAGGTGTTTATCCTTTTAGGATTAGAGATTGAGCATTATTGATAACAAATCGCTAACATTAGTAGACACACTCTATATATATATATAATAAAAGGTACAGTTATTGTAAGGCGTTTCGAGAAAGCAAAAGTCTTTCTTCTCATCAATTTTGAACACAACCAGCCTTTTGCCAAATGTATATTAAAGGATAAGAGTGCTGACTCTGTCAATCACTTAGTAATAACACAACTGTCTAACAGTTAGCACTAATTATTTAAATAATTTAAAATTGTGTTTCATTTTGCGTTCAGACCTATTCGCGCTTAATTTTTCTCATTCGAACTTTCAGTGAAACATAAAATGGCTTAAATTTAAAATTGAAGCGAATTAATTTTTTGGTAGAATAAAGATTTTCAACAATTCATCCATTAGTCATCTTTTTAATATTTTATTAATTTAACAAAAATTAAAGTACTTCATTAAATAAGCTCATATTCAGATGGACATAATTTTTTGTTTGGTTAAAAATCTGCGTTATATTTCAAAATATTTTAGTTATTGGTTTCATTTTGTGTTGTATTCCGCGTTTCATTTAGAATTGAAGGTAATTGATAGACATTAATAGACATCTGTTTTTATGTATTCAATTTTTTTCGTTATTTTGGCGTTAGATTTCTGATATTAATTATATTATATAGTGATTTGTAAATGGGATGAACCAAATTGATTAAAGCGAGACACTTGACCGCCTCTGTCCGCATACTTAAAGCCATGATTTTTAACATCTGAATTGTAAATATTGATAAAGTTTTGCTAATGTGGCGTACGATTAATAAAATATTCATAAGGAGCGCGATATTGATATCGAGTTTGTCCTAATTTTATAATTTATAATTAGCAATATTAAAATAAATGTGACAGTATATGTGACAATAAATGTAATAATATTTGTGACATTGTTAATGATTAGTTGGCATATTCATTGAGTTAGAGATTTTAATTTCCTGCTAATGAAAAACGCTGCCGAGCTTTTTCAATACCAAGTTTTAGACTAAATTTTGTCGTGATTACAGGCAGTTTTTTTATGTCTCAATCATAATATATAGAATTTAAAAGAAAATAAAATTAGATAAACAACGAATTATATAATTAATAGAAGTTTTAAAATCAAATTAAATATAGTTTTTATTAATATATAATGTATATTACATATTACTAAATTTTAACATAAAATATACTTTGTTTGCATTTTATTATTGATATTTTTATTTATATTTACAAATATTATTTCAACATTAGTACATTAATATATCAGTATTAATATTTATTGTCTATTGATTTTTAGAATCAAATTAATATCAAACTATTGGATTGCGTGTCTAACCATTGTTTAATAAATTATACATTATTTAAGGTTAGGAAACAAATCATTTTCCTTTCAAAAAACCCTTTAAAATTTGTTTGTAGTTTGACAATAGTGAAAAATTTAGGGGATTTACACTTCAATTATATAAAAGGAGAAAATTTGCCCAATAAACAAATTCTACCGTTTCGTATAATTTTAAATTATTGAAACCTTTCCGGTTTAAGCTGCGACCTTTGCAAATAGCATTGATATTTCAGTAAGTTTTTCATTGATCGACAAATTGACAACAAAAATTGTAATTTGCAAAATAATTATAAAACTATGTCTATGTCTATCAATTAAAAAGTTATTCTATGTTGACAGTGACCAATACTTATTGATAAGCTTAATATATTCCTTTAGAATATGTATAATATCCTAAAAATATCCCATAATCTCTGAAATCAAATTAAATCAAAAAAATCAAAGAAAAGATATTAAAATTTTGTAATTTCAAAAATAAAAAGTCCAGTAATATAGTAAAAAATTAATTGTCTATAAAAACTGTTTTGATAAAATCCTGTTAAGTTAAAACCCTAGCCTTTCGTTATTATTTTCATTATCATTATTTAATAAATTAGAAGCTTTGTTAAACTAAAATTGTTTGTATACCTCTGCACCATAAAACAATTATTCACACAAAAACCATATTTTCCTATCAATGCAACTTTATTTTTCACAACTATTGTTTTTTTTACTCTCGATATAAACCATAATATCCTTGAAAGCGACGCAACATTTGCGTCGAGAAAACATGTTTTTCCATTGCCACACATTTATTGTTGAGTTTGTACTTCATGTCTGAGCCAAATGTGAGTTCAGCTGACGACAGAGTAAACGCTTTTAAACGTGTTAATCGCTTGAAATTACTGAATGACTTAAACATTTATTTTTGGATTATCTCAACAAAGTCTGGTTAACGAGTTTCGCTCAATTAAGACAATGATATTAGAGTAGTGTTTTCTTATGTGTAACGCTTATACACTGTATATACAGTTATTATGTAAGCAAATAAGTTTTTCTCAACTGGAATACAAACCAAAGTGTGAGTTAAGTTTTGTTAATATTTGCAATAGTCATTCACATGTTTCATACTTTTATGCTGCAAAAAATCGCAATCACTTGGAGACAACTATTATCTCGATTTTATTAGTAATTATTTTATAGTTATAAGTGGTTAAATTTTAATTACATAAACTCGTGACGACAGGCATTAATACTTGAGAAAATTAATTATTGAATTATTAAGTTTACATTTTGATCATAATTACAAATATGTAAGTGAATGTTAATTAAAGCTTTGCACACTTTCAATGAAGTTTATTAAGAAAGCTCGTGATATTATATTTTCTGGCAACTCATTTATTTTTAGTTATATGTTTGTTTATGCAAACACTAACACTTTTGGATAAGTAATGATTTCAATAAAATAAATTAATTTTAAGTTATGGTATTATTAATTATTAATTAATTATAAAATAGTTGATTAATAAGAATAGAAAGGATTACTTTTTGGAATAAATAATGATTTCTGAATAAATAAATTTAATTTTATTAAAATAAAATTTAAAACAGAGATTTTTAGTCTTTTTGTTCACTTAATAACTGTACATTGAAGTGCGTATATTGCGATGAAGTTTATTACTTAATTACTACAATCTTTATTATACAATTGTACAATTTTATATAACAATAATATTACTAACTTTTATTGTATACTATTTTAAATTATTTTACTCTATGAGTTGAAAATTATGAAACATTTTCTTTATTATAATATTAAGCTATTTTATTTGTGTAAATATTCATTTTAAATATTCCGTTATATTATACAGTTATTATACAGAGTATAATACAGTTTGTTTTCGAATTTGGCAACTAATATGGCTAATAAAAAATTGATGTCTAAATTTAAATTTGCTTAAATCAGAAAATGTTAGCATTACTTACTTACTTATATAAGAATTGGGCAAATAATTGTGTTATTAAGAGGAAAATTGCTTAAATCCTGATTGTCGAAATCGGGACAAACTTTATTACACAATTATTGATAATATATTTAAATAAAGCTTTTCATTTCCTAAAAGATCTCATTTGTCATATATTTGATGTATTCAAAAGTTATCTTATATTACTAGTCACCTATCATTCCTATGCTCTCCTCAGTTTGAATGTCAAACTTTTAATCAGTAAAGTATTTTTTTGTGAGATAAATGTACAATTAATTCGCGCCTTAAATGAATGAGTTTTATGCCAAACCATGTCCTCATTATCTACTATTTATGTATAGCTGACGTTAATTCAAGATCAAGCCTTTCCTGTTTTATCTGACTTTCATTGCTGAAAGTATTGTATTGGGTGTCAGTGGTCGGCATATTTGGCACAACGACCTCATAAAGTTTGCATAGTTTTATAGCAAATCTCATTTGAAAAGCATATGTTATTCGCTCAATAATTGTATGCTATATTAGTTTAAACGCTCAGTTTATATATCGATATAAATTCGATTCAGTCAATCGCTGGCATAGACTTCGCCCAAATTAATTTCATATTAGTAACATAAACCATGTGAAGTAATTATTGTTTATGCAAATTGTTGTTATAAAGGATACCACGATTTTGGGGTATTATTTTTTTGTTTTATTTTTCAAGTATGGTCTGTCGAGTTATTAAACCATATCTGATTAATTAGTTACAACACTACAGCAGCTGTACTTTTGCAGACAAATGGGTAAAGTATAATAACATTACTCGAGTTGTATGTAAACATTTATTATAGAATAATTCGAAATAAAATTTTTCAAAAAGATATTTACTATTAAGCACTTAAAATTGGAATATTGTTTTTGAAGATTTTTTTTAGCGCAATAACCTTAGAAATTGCGACTCAATTTCTGAACTAAAAATATAAAACTATTGATTTATTTAATCAACTGCTTTCATAACACTGTATTAGTCATAAAAATTGATTGTTTTGGTGTCGAGGAATACCTGTACAGTACATATACAATAGTGTGAATATAAAGTAAGTTAAGTATTTAATAGTAAGTTTGTTTGAATTTATAAGTAATACAATACAAACAATACACATGAAAGTTGTAAAAAAGTGTGGCATCAAGTATTAGCCTCTATTGCATAGGTTTGC
>JAQIYA010000314.1:0-22962 GCA_034699355.1 Microtritia minima | reverse complement strand
TAAACAATTATACAGTTACCAAAACCGTATAAAGTTATCAATACTTTATTTTCGCTAATTCACAGCTGATTTCCAAAAATAATATTTCTAAATAAGAATAAATTAAAATTTGATTTTCTTTTTTTTACGCACCGATAGTTAAAAATTAAATAAATAACGTGAACATTTTATTTATGTTTGATTAAAAATGTAACTATATTTTTAAATCTTTCCGGCATTTATATGAGAATCTCGTTAAATAATGATATCTGTAAAAAAAAACTTGATAGAGATCATGACTAGTAAGTAAAATAAAATCAGAGTATATTCCATCAGTTTTTTGAGAAAAAATCCATTTTAAGCAGATATTTTGGCAAAATTTCAATACTGTGTAGAGTTTTAAATTAATGATATTCGCGGACAAATAACAGTATCATTCATATCGGATCCTTTTGGCGGTCTGGCTATTCTCTGTAAATGTTTGGTATATTGTCCTTCTTTTGGATAATGTCCTTCTGGTCCTCGCATTGATTTTCTCTGTGAAATAATTTAGAATTTTAAGGCTAACTTTTATCTATTTAATCATTCAAATAATTAAATTATTTAATCAATAAATTATTCTATTTATAGAATTTAAAAATTTTAGGTACATTTGGCTTACGGTTATGAATTTTTGGCTCATTAATATAACTTATTGAGAATTATCAAAATGGCAATTAAAAGCAAAATAAATGAATTTTTAAAAAGTCAAAAATGTTAAAACAGGAACGATCATTAAAAAAATTCAATCAGATAAGCAAATATTTTAAATTAATTTCTATATCCTTATACGTTGTATTTCTAATGTAATTTAAATTATATCTGAATAGTTAAAAAAAGAGATAATAAAATAAAACATAATACATACGCGAATAAAAGAGACCACAGTCTTGTAGTCGACATAATTCATTTGCAATTTACAGCCCCAAGCAATTAACGCGAGCGGCCTTTTAGTGTCGATTTGATTATATCTGGTTATGACGTGTTTTCGCAGGCAATTCATAACAATGCCGCGCAAACGGTTAACCATAGCCGGATGAGCGCACGGATGGTAAAGCATTATTATGGCGCCGTGCTATTCACGAATATTGAATGCGTTTTTGTTAAATGATATTGTTTTCAGTGAAAAGACTTCTAACCTCTATGTTGTGAAGCCATCGCTGCGGCGGAACGAATCTATATTCGCCGAACATCGGCCACAATGGCCTGTGATCGCCGTGAGTCGGAAGTGGCGTTTTGTATACAATTTTTTCGTTCATACAATGATGGAGTGGCTGTAAAATAAAGTTAACATTTTAACATTTATAAAATTCTATGTTTGATAATAAAATTTTCAAAATTTTTTCAAAATTATCTATTTCTCTAAATTTACTCATAATATATATTTTAATCTAAAAATTAAATTGTTTAAGAATTGCTTCAATTTTTTTAAACAATTTTTTCACTCTGTTTCAAAATGAAATAATATATATTTTTGGCAAAATATTACTTATGGTAAATAGCATTTAGACATAGAGAAGATGAATAAAAGAGTTACTCTACTCTAAAAGCTATTACAGTATTTTTTTTTATTAAAAAAAATTATGTCCAAATATTTTATTTTTTCCGTTAATTCTTGTAATTATGATTAATTTTTTAAAAAGACCATATTTTTAAAACCGACAAAAACCATTAATTATTAGCCAAAAAGTTTAATAAAAAATATATTTAAAAAAAAAATATTACATAATATCCTTCCGGAATATCTTCGCACTCCTCAACAGATTTCACTTCTGGCGAAATTGGTATAAAATTTTTTGGATGATAGCACGTATAATTAACCGGAGATCCGTCCCAATCGACGTCCAAATCATTCTAAAACATACACACACAAAAAATGAAATTTCCATACAATTAAATTTAGTGAACAGCGTTCGTACTTCTCCGTTATCACAGCCATCGAAGACCACTCCCATCTTAATGCGATTTCGACCGTCCATAACCAGTCCATTGACAGTCTGGTCGGACTTCGCGATGGTTTTCTCGTACGAAATGCCGATCAGAGTAAGAAAAACTAGTAATAATTCGAGCGACGGAAGCATAGCGTCGAGATGTAAGTCGTAGAAAGTTTAATAGGAGAGCAGTGGCGCTAATGCTGGATAAATCTCATAGATCTGGGTCTAACTGTTTGGCCAGATTTTTATTTTGGTCAAACATAAGGAAAAAACTGCTCAGAAATACAAACAAGAAATCGCTTTCCTCAACATTTTCTTCGCTAATCACAGCACCGCCTCAGCACTAAAATGTAACGAAATATTTCGTTATCAGTATTAAACATCCAATTCAAGGGCAGCGAGTTTTTTAAATGCCGAACTCGCGAAGGAGTGAAACAAAATAATAATGAAATGTTTTTTTTGTGTGAATTGTTTGGTATCAGCTTATCGTTTAGCCGGTGATTCCATTTTTCTGATGCTGCGTACAAGAGGTTTGCCTGTCGTCGTCGTCGTCGACGCGCTCTTTGACAGGCATTCAAAGGCGAACGCTATTAGTTTGGGCCATACCTGGCATACCATCTCAAGCGTAACTCTTTTATCCTCGTGTGTACGCATGCATACTCTCCAACTACGCGTGCGATTAACAATAAAAAAAAATTGTTATGTCTTAATTGGTTTTGATCGTCTTTAACACTGCAAAAGTATGGCACGTGAGGCGCGATCAAAACTTTTTAATTGGAAATTCTTTTCCTTTACACAGATATGACAACAATGATGATCAGTTAAGTCTATGCTTGTGCTGTATTGTGTAGAAAGTTTAGGGAGTGTTTATGCACTTTTGCTCTCACTTTTCTCGCACGCAATTTCCTTCTATGATAATCGATTCGAGTGTTGTTACCTGTATTGTCATTAAGATATAGTAGAGTTGGCTTCAATAATGATATGCGTTGTGCGACATTAGTGTCGACTATAAAACTTGTTCTGATGTGAAAACTTTGCTCAAAAAATTGTTTTTGTTGAGGCAAAGCTTTTACTTTGATTATTATATTTTATAAATTTATAATGTGACATAAATTTCTGGAAGAATTTTCTTCTATTTCGATTTTAAAATTTGTTTTGCGAGTATTTTATACTAAATTTGGTTTATTAAAACTTTGGCGTTTAGTACGAGCTTTAAGTTTTTTGTTTGTGGAATAAAATATTGATTGATTATTAATGATAATAATATTGATTAGTGATGAAAATAAGCTCAAAATAAAGAGCTTGAGCTTAAGCTTTATAGAGGTTCTCTAAATATTACTGAGATTGTGCTTGATTTTAAGATTTACAGAGTTTATATCAATTCCACAGTTAGATTTCATGAATATTTCGAATAATTGAATACATTTTGATTTTAAATATAATCGGTATTTATTTAAATTGAATTATTATTTTTTTTTTGCTAAAAAGTTGTTATCAAAAAAATATAAGAATATCTTATACTGTACTGTATTAGAAAATTTTACAAGAATATATTGTTTGAATAAATTGATAAAAAGCCAGTACACTATTCAATGATTAAAATTAATTTAAAGTATTTTATTTTTGGCTTTACTTTATGAACATTTAGACTATTAAATAACCAATATTTTATATTAATAATCTAAATTTAATTGCCATTTGGAATGTTATTATTATTCAAATAAAAATATTTTTTGTTGTTGTTTAAAATGGATTCGAGAATCTACATTAAATAAAATGATAACATAGCTATAGTTTATGAAATACAGTTAATTTTTTGAATAGACTTTATTATCCCAGACCTCTCCAACGTAACCCAAAAGTAACATAAATAACGCGTTAAATACAATTTATAACTTTCATATTAAATCAAAGCTACTGTTATCAACTTAAAGTAAGATTTATAAAAAAAATCACATTCAGTGAAAAAAATCAAATACAACTGACAATATTCAAAGAAATTTGTAACTTTGAAATGTTATAAATTTTATCTGATTAGTGAAATGCGAACAAAAGCGTGTTTTGCATATTAACATATTTACTATTTAAAACACTTTTCAATACAAATTGTCTTCAAGTTGTAAATGTAAGTGGACTTTAGATAACATCTTACTAATCAGATAAAAGAAAATATTTGTAGATTAAGAATTCAAATATTAAACTTTTTTCTATTACTTATAAAATTATATAACTTTATTTAATTTTTTAATTTGATTTAATTTACTTATTCTGCATCAATATTTTATTTATATAAATCATACGTATAATAATGGAAATTATTATTAAATAAGTCAAACAGTTTTGTATATTAAAAAAAATAAATTTATTTAAATAAAACTTAAAGTAAAAAACAAAAATAATGTCATATTCAATCTCTTTAGAAATATTCAATAATTACACACATTTTGAATTGTAAACAATTAGAAAATAAAATATTTTCTTAGCCGACATTTTTTCTCAATACTCCAATTTTGTTGAGCACTTTTCAAAAGCACAAAATTTTCAAAATTAATATAAAATTGTAAATTTATTAATTTTATTCGAATTTATTTAATAAAACATATAATTGTGAGAAAAGTTAAATAAAAGTTAAATCGTGACATTAAAAAATAGTCGATCAGTTATAACCGGTAAAAGCGATAACCGGTTCGCGTAACGTATCACTAACTCAAACAATCATAAAAACCCAAACAATCGTATCACTCAATGCAATGATGTCGTCCAACGACAACCCATAACAGCTCTCGTTTGCCATCAAATGCACCAAAAACTATGGTTTCGTCCCAACAATTAGGTATTATAATGTCACACATTCATAATCTATTTAATTGGCAATTAATTCGCAGCCAAACAATCGCTCGCATAATGAGTTAGCGTTGCGTCACATCGTATATCGCGGTCACAACACGTTTCGCAAACCATATCAACAAATATTACCAAAAAAGCAACACAATTATCATCACTCATACCAACCAAAAGCCCTCCACTCATGAAAATGCACCGAATCTGGTAAATGAAAACAATTTCTATAAATGAAGTGAATATTGATTTGATTTGTTTGGGTGTCCGTCGAACACAATTGTCAAACGCGTGGCCTCAGTATGGCGTCCGACTTCTTCTACCCGAACACGGGAGGCGTCGAGAGCCACATCTATCAACTCTCGCAGTGTCTCATCACTCGCGGCCACAAAGTCATCATTTTGACGCACTCGTACGGCGACCGTTCGGGCGTGCGTTACATGACTGCCGGCCTCAAAGTCTATTACCTGCCAGTTTGGGTGGTCTACAATCAGTGCACTCTTCCCACTCTGTTCACGACGTTTCCGCTCGTCCGGCATATACTGATCCGCGAGCGCGTCGACATAGTTCACGGCCATTCGGCGTTTTCGGCGCTCGCCCACGAGGTCATGTTCCACGCGAAGACGCTCGGCCTGAAGACCGTGTTTACCGATCACTCCCTATTCGGTTTCGCGGACGCGAGCGCTATCATCACTAATAAACTGCTCCAAATGCTGCTCTCGGTCTGCAATCGAGTCATTTGCGTCTCACACACCGGGTATTAACACTTACAGAGATGTTTCAATGAACTCATGCAGTCTTTTATTCACTAAACGCTAGCAAAGAGAATACCACTCTTCGGGCCGGAGTCGAACCGCATCTGATATCAGTTATTCCCAATGCTGTCGACACCGATATTTTTACTCCAAATCCGATTAAAAAGGATACCAATTATAGTAAGAGCACATCTTATTTAATTTTAATAAATAGATTGAAACGAACTAAAAGATAAACAAAATTATAGTTACACTTGTGGTGGTGAGTCGACTCGTTTACCGCAAGGGAGTCGATCTGTTGGCGGGAGTTATTCCAATATTATGTTCAAAATATTGCAACATTCGCTTTCTGATCGGTGGTGACGGACCGAAGCGGATCGTGATCGAGGAAGTGGTGGAACGGCATCAGCTCCAGGATCGCGTCACGCTATTGGGCGCCATCAAACACGATGACGTTCGCAATGTGTTGACTCAGGGCGACATTTTCGTGAACGCCTCGCTCACCGAAGCGTTCTGCATGGCCATCGTCGAGGCGGCCGCCTGTGGCCTGCAGGTGGTGAGCACCAAAGTGGGCGGCATTCCCGAAGTGCTGCCCAGCGAACTGATTTGGCTGACCGAGCCGTCAGTCAAGGGTCTGGTGGACGGTCTGGAGAGAGCGCTGGCCGACCGAAACGCCGGTAACGTTGTTTCGCCGCTCGAAGCGCACGCCAAAGTGAAAGAGTTCTATCAGTGGGACGACATAGCGCTGCGCACGCAGAAGGTGTACGACTCGGTCATCAACGATCCGGTCGAGGATTTGGGCGTCCGTTTGCGCAAATTTTGGAACTGCGGCGCCATTTCCGGCGCCTTCTTTATCGTTATTGCGGTTGTCGAGCATTTTTTGTTTCTCCTATTCTCATGGCTGGTGCCCATCGACAGCATCGATGTGGCCGCTGAGCTCACATTTGGCCACGAGTCCGGTGATGTCGAAGAGAATAACGAAAACGGTTTTAGTCATGAAGGCGGTGATCTATTTGACGCTAATAATCACGTGTCAAATAATTATTTTACAAATAGCTTGAATTATATAACTTGATAAACATTTTATAATTATTATTTTTTTAAAAAAGAAGAATTTAAATTATTTGTTGTTTATTAATTTTAAAATAATATCTTATTTTTGTTTTTTTATTGTGCTTATAATGAACTAAGAAGTAAAAGTATTTTAAAATGTTGAAAGGGCTCAGTTTTAACATTCATTTATACTCCAATGCCAGCAATAATTATTTTTGTTTTACAAGATTAAGATAAATTTATTATTAAAGGTTATAAGAATTGGTAAATAACTTTTAGGAAGCAAAAAAAATTTGGACATTTTAAAAATGCAATCTTTCATTGTATTACATTGTATGCCAAAAAGATCGTTATCTCATTTGTTTTTTTAATTTTTATTAAGTTGTTCTCCCTTATGGACCATACCTTATGATCTAAATTTTAGATTAACTATTTCGAACTCGATTCAATTGAAAACTTGAGATGTTGATGAGCTTCTTATTAATATTTTGGAGTGTTTTATTAAAAAAAAATTCTCTATTTATTTAATTATATTTACTTGAAAAAGTATAATATAATTGTTTATTCGTCGAATTATTGGGAAAGTGATGACATTTAAAAGCTAATAAAAAAAACATTTTACATCATAATAATAAGTAGATTGTGAATTACATCTACTATACGATTAAACTTTGTAGTAAATTGCAAAGATTTTATTGTAACTTTGGTAAACAACTATAAATTCTCATAATCACTGCCATGAATTTAGTTTAGAGTATAAAAATCATATCAAATCAAAAAGTAATAAATTATAATCATAAACTGGTTAAGCGCTACCATCATTTAGGAGAATCACTAAATGTGGGCGATTTAACTGAATCAACAAATCTATAGCTTAATTCACTTCTGAGTATCAACTTTCGAGCCGAAAGGCTCGGGCTTTACGAATGTTGAGCTTACGCGCATCACTGAGAATTGATAATTTAAATATCACGGACGAGCACTTTGGAAAAAATTGCTTATTATTTTCCATTGTTTATCTTATCAGTCGCTGTTCAACTTATAAAAGAGTTTTTCTTCTTTTAACAACACATTAATAGTGTTAATCTAAATGCCAGTCAGTTGTAACTTATTATTACAAATTTTTAATTCAGAAATAAAAGCTCTCGACATAGATTCGCATCTATACTTAAACTGAAATTAACACTCCAATCATGACTAAGCTTTAAGCTGTAATCTTATTTTCGTGTTCGAGTGTCGAAGTAAGAAAAAAAATTACTAAATCAAAGCTCAATTAATTGTTAAACAGTGACGCACTGACACGCGAATAAAGAGTATTGACAAATGTGTGAAACAAATGAAAGTCTGCATTGAAATTAGTACAGTTTAGCGGAGAGTGAAGTGTGGGATCAATGCTTGGGCTATTGTTTGGGAACAAGTCATAGACAAGTCATAAGCGAGCGATTGCCTCATAGTATTGCGAGCGCAGTCATACCGCACTGCTGTGCGCATCACTTTTTCGCTTTCACTCTCGATCCAAATAAAAATACACCATTCAGTCAGTGTGTCAGTCAGTTGTTTGTCGCATCAAATTATAGATTTTTTTATCTGATTCTGGTTTTTCTGAGTCTGAATCGCTAATCAGATATAAGCAGATTATGAATCGTTTGGCGAAAATCGGTTAAATCGAGAAACGGATACGATATAACACATTACTGAAGCGGACAAATGTCTCGCTTAACCGTTTGTTTACCTCGATCTCAGTCTAATAGCACGCAATTAATAACGCGATTGAATGGACTCAGCAATAGATGCTCACCACTGGCCGTCGGCCGACACGCGGGCAGCAGTGCCTCAGTGGCCGCTCACTCTCCGGACGAGTCGAAAGCGATCAGTGATACGCGGACCGCCGGCCAGCCGTTGGACCTGACGTTCAGCGACACGAAAGAGGCGTACAAAAGCAAAACAACGGCTCAGTTATTGCGAGCGCTTTTCGTACTCAAACTCAGTTCATACGACTTTCTCGTCTACAATCACACGAAGGTATTTGTGTTGCCATTATCTGTTGCCATCTTTATGTTGTCTCCAATTTCATCTTATTATTAATTGCTTTTTTTCCTGTTTTGTTAAAAGCCGTTTAAATAATAATTTTTTTTTTTGGGATTTAGTTAATGATTATAATACACATAAATTGTATTAAGTTTTTTCGAACATTTTTTTCGAGTAAATTTTCAAAATTAAAATTGTTTCAATAAATTTAGGATATTTGAATATTTTTAATTCAAATGTTTTAAAGCTTTGATTTTTATGGTAGAAATTTTTTAGGTTTTTTTATTTTGTTATGAAATTATAAAAATTTATTAAATTTAGGTTAAATATCAAATATTTGGCGATACTGTTGAGGTAATGAAACAGTTTTTAATGGTTTTTTGGTAATTAACGGATTTTAGGTTTGAAAATCTTGTAACTGTAGAGTTTATTTAACCACTTAATTAAATTGACGGCTTGTTTAACGGCACTCTTAGTTTAAAGTTGCTGCAAAAAAATGTAAATTTATCTTTACTTGAATTTGCTTTTATTGATTGGCGCCAAATAATTTCAATCCAACAGCTCATAAAGACTGCGCGGACACTTCTCGGAGCGAGAATTTTTCGATTTCTTATGCAGAAAACGTTTTACGGACACTTCGTCGCGGGCGAGAACGAGGTGACCATTCGTCCCGTTTTAGATCATCTCAGATCGTTTGGCGTGAAGTCTATATTGGATTACAGCGCCGAGGAGGACATCAGCGAAGAGCAGGCTATTAACAGGGAAATGACGTAAGCAATTGTGTTTGCATCAAATTGAGATTAGCATTAATTTAGTTTTATTTCATAAATACTTTTTGTTTTAAATTGATATTATTTTCTCAGTTCTTGTTCCCCGGAAGAGGCAGAAAAATCAAATTTAGGTACGAATTATTAAGGTTTATATTGTTTTTTGATTACCTTATTATTTTATTAATCTTAAATAAATCAATAAATTACACATCGTTTGAGCAAATGATTGTATGTTTTATTTATGTGATATTATTCTTTTTTAAAGCAAATACATCAGTCCCTCCAAACTTGCGACAAACACCAGTTGACCATAATAGTGGTAAAAGTCACTTGCGTTTAGTGATTTTTTGGCTCCCAATAATTCCCTTAGCCCTGCGTTTATTTTCTTTTATTACTAACATAGCATATTATTTAATCTCAATTTTCTGCGATTTAACAATTGCAAGCACATTATTATTTATTTATATTATACTTAATTTAATACTATGAAAAGTTTTAATAATGTTTATCATAAATGTTACAAATCTTTTTTATTTGCATGATTATATGCAAAATTTAGCAAACAATTTTTTTGCTTTTTGAATAGCACTGTATTATTGGTTTTTAAATATTGTAGCTTTAATTAACTGATAAAATTCAATAAATTCTAAAATAATGCTAACTATTAGATAATTAATTGCAATAAAAGTTTAAATTGTATTTTTAAGATTAAAATATTAAACATTATCTGAAAATATGTTGAAATTTTAATATAATTAGACTTACTATTGTAATTATAATTATTTAGAAAAAATTGCACCACTTTATTATCTTTTATGAATGCGATTGCAAAGTGCATGCCAGCGATTATAAGTTTTCTGAATTGAATTTGTTCTGTATTTTGCTTTTTTGCGCTTTAATACTTGAACTTTACTTTTCCACGCACTTTAGAACCAATCATTCAATATCAGGCTCACGAAGAATTTGCTGATAGAAGAAAATATCGTCCCGTCGGTAATCAAACTCTTTTATATGCTTAAAACATTTTATTTTTTTAAAAATTAACATTAAGTTTTTATATTTATTGTATTAAATTTTTTAATGTTCATAGCCAGGACATACTTCTATCTGAATGAAGCGAATTGCGAGAAAAACATGGACACATTTTTGAAGTGCATCGACGCGGTCGCCGGCGCTACTTATGGCACAGGCTTTGCGGCCATCAAACTGACAGCGCTCGGCAGACCAGGTTGTTATAACTTATATCTTTATTCACTGTTTATTGTCCAAATGATTTTATAAATTGATCTCTATTACAGCATTGCTGCTGCAATTATCCGAAGTAATAGCGCGAACGAGAAGTTATTTTACGGAGATTACTGGCGTCCAGAAGATGGTCTTAGGACACGTCACGCCCGGCGAGTTTCAAAAGACTCTCGATAAGCGGTTTCACGTCAAGACCGATAACGAAGAGGTGAAGAAGTGGTTTAGTGGAATGGATTACGATCAGCGAGGACTGATGAACATATTCTCGTGGAACGGTCTCATCGATATGCAGTACTTAATTAATGACTTGTTCAAAGTGCCCAATTTGACGACCGGCAAAATAGAGCGCATCACCGCTGCTCTCACGCCCGAAGAGGAGGAAATGTTTCGCAATATGATGCGCCGAATTCATCAGATCGCTAAGACGGCTCGCGAGAAGGACGTGCGAGTTTTGATTGACGCCGAACAGACATACTTTCAACCGGCTATTAATCGAATTACGATGGAATTGATGCGAAAGTATAACAAAGAGAAGGCCCTTATATTCAACACCTATCAGTGCTATTTAAAAGTAATAATTTAAAAAGTTTTAATTATATTGAATGTATATTTTATATTCTCATTATTAGACTGCTTACGACTCAGCCCTAATTGATCTCGAGCTCGCTCGGCGACAAAACTTTTACTTTTCCGCTAAGCTGGTGAGAGGAGCGTATATGGAGCAGGAGAGGGAGCGCGCCCGACAAATCGGTTATGAAGACCCAATTAATCCCTCGTACGAGGCCACGAGTGACATGTATCACAAGACATTGAGCTTTTTCATGCAAAAAATTATCGAAACTGGAATAGAAAACAAAAAGATCGCAATTATGGTTGCGTCGCACAATGAGGACACCGTTCGCTTCACTGTTAACAAGTGAATTGATTTATATTATCGATTTTATTTTTGTATTCAAATTCAATAATTCAAATTATAGAATGAAAGAATATGGCATTAAACCCGAGCATAAAGTCATTTGTTTTGGGCAACTCTACGGAATGTGTGACCAGATTAGCTTTTTATTGGGTAAGTAATTATTTAGCTAATGCTCGTTTACCACTAAATTTATTTTTTTAATTTAATAAATATTAAACACTTTATGCAAAATTAGGGCAATCAGGTTATTCCGTATACAAATATGTTCCCTACGGTCCCATAGAAGAAGTTCTCCCATATTTATCACGACGAGCTTTAGAAAATCATGGTATATTAAAAAATGCAGCGAAAGAGCGATCACTTCTAGCGAATGAAATTAAACGAAGAATTAAGTCCAGAAATGTATTGCATAAACCTATTGGGGAATATACGCCTATTTAAGGGCTGATTATTTGTTGTGCGCTGTTTTAAGTTTGACACATAATTAATAGATTGACAAATCCTATTAATTGTTTATAAATTACGTGTTCATGATATTAATTTTCCAAAGTTTTTATTAGTGAGATTGCAAGTGACTTTTAAGTCGATGCTTAAGTTTTAAGGTTTATATAATTTATTTGATTATAATTCACTTTGCATTTGTTTGTTTTTACATCAAATAATTTGAATTTTAAATTTATTATTTTTGATATTTGCTGTTAAACTCAATTTTAAATATTATAGCTTTAAAGCAAGAGTGTATTATTTTTATGAAGTTTATAAGTAGTATTACTAACTTAAATTAGTATTCGCTATTGATTGACCACTAGTGTAATCTAACAAACTGTGATTTGCTTAAACTAATTCAAAACTTTACTTAATGTTGAGTTTTTATTTTACAAATAAATATTTTATGCGCTCGTAATTACGGTATTAAATACATAAAAGTGAGATTTATTAACATTGAATGCCTTTGAGTTTGCAAAGATTTTGTCACAAAATATTTACAAATACGTTCCCATAGAAGTTCTCCCATATTTATCACGACCCGCTTTAGGAAATCATGGCATATTTAAAAATTCAGCGAAAGATTGATCGCTTTTAAAGAAAGAAATTAAACGAAATAATATTTTTTTTAATTTTTAAAATGAATTATATGAAATAAATATAATGTGCCGTTTCGGTCAAAATATGTAAATATCAATATTATAATAATGCATATACATGTATAATAATAAAGTTAATTATCATTTAAAATCAGTTAAAATTCTTTTTGTTTGTATAATATATTAGCTAAATAAGTAAATGTTGGGAAAGATAAAGTTATTATTATATAATCTTTATATTATAAAACTACTGTATATGAATATATATTTAGTTGCATCAATAGTTGATCGAGATTACAGTCACTGTAGTTTAGAGAATAGATCGCCGATCAGGCAGTTGGTGGTGGAGGGCGACGACAGCAGCGAATCGGGTGAGTTGAGTATGTGATTGACTGGCGACGAGTTGCTGTTCGAGTAGCTGTAGATGTTGTTGTTGTTGTTGTTGGCCACCGAACTCATCTTCGACACCAGCGCGTTGATCTGCGACTCGAGCGACGTTACCCGATCGGCCAGTTTGTCCAGTTTGGTGTCCACTTCGCGCAGCAGACTCTCCACCTGATTCTGAATTTCCGTTTGAGTATTCGGCTGAGTATTATCGGTGCTGGTGGTGGTGGTAGTGGTGGTGTTGCTGCAGGC
This sequence comes from Microtritia minima, assembly GCA_034699355.1. Lineage (NCBI taxonomy): Eukaryota > Metazoa > Arthropoda > Arachnida > Sarcoptiformes > Euphthiracaridae > Microtritia > Microtritia minima. Next base: position 9,684 of record JAQIYA010000314.1, on the reverse strand, counting down.
AGTGGTATCGGCTAAAGCCATCTTATGGCATAGTTCGAAGGCTTGTCCTATTGTGCGCACCGCGTTGATCGCCACTGACTAATTCAGTTCAACACAATTGAAAACAATTGGTTTAGTTATTTCAAATTACGGTCACTCTAGACTAACCAAATATAAAGACAAACTATGCCAACACAAACAAATCAAAAAGCTATACTTTGATTATTGTGTTTATTACTCTATGGCATGCACTTGAATGCCACTAATCTCACACTGACTGTCAGACTGACTGATGTGACAAATTATTAATGCATTGACGTAATGATTGTACAATAAAGAGTAAATATAATAGAGATTATAGACGTTTATAATGAGACGAAATATAATTTCCACATTCCGTTCGAGCATAGAGTATGCCATTAGTTATGAATGAGTAAATGTGAATACCTTTTTGGCAGATTTGAATACCAGACACTTAAATGCGTTGCCGTCGCGTGCGATGTATGAGAATATGTGCAAATCGAGCGAATCGTGCGATACGTAAAATATTCTGTTTGAGAGACAGAGAGAGAGAGAGAGAGACACGCGTTTAACAGCAGTTAAGTGATCAACATATGCGAATCACACCTATGGATGGGGTGCTGAGCGAGGGATAACATAGCGGAGGACGACTTGCCGGCCAGAGTGACGCGCACGCCCTCGTAGGACACGGTCAGCAATATCTTGCGCTTCTTGTCGCCTCTGGCCCGACACTCGCACCGGATTCGTCTCATGGCGGCCACGATCTCGACCCGCGAGTTGGGTCGCGGCACGTGACCGCAGCCCACTAACTGTCAACGATCATAACGGTTAACGGCATTCAATGGTGGCCAACGGGCGCATACCTTAGCGGCGAACGGGACGCCCACTCGGAACTCGTCCTCCGACCTCAACGGCACCCGCGAGTCGAGGAGCGCGTCCTCGAGAGCGGCGTATTGGCTCTTCTTGAGGCGCATCACTGCGTTGCCATTGAAGGACAACAAAGACAACGCGCAAACGCAAACCAATCACAGCGCGCCTCAATTAACGTGCGTTACGTAACGCCTATCGACTATGTCTACGCCTGTTTAAAGTTTTTTTTTGTAGTATTTAAATATTTTGTGGTGCGGTGTTTGAAGTTTGATAAATTGCCAAATAATTGATTGACAAATGCTAGCAATTGTTTACTAAATTACGATTTAACGATATTAGTTGTACAAAGTATATATTAAGTGGGAATATAACTGAGTTTCGAGTCTGAGTTGTGAGTTATGTTTAATTTATTTGATTATAATTCACTCTGCATTTTGTTTGATTCGAAAGCGATGTATCGAATAATTTTAATTATAAAATATTATTATTTTTAATATTTACTTTTAAACTAAATTTTAATATATTATTATAGCTTTAAAGCAAGAGTGCGGCAATTATTTTCATTGAAGTCCGTACTTCACTGACATTAGTGACCTCTAGTGTAATCTAATAAACTGTGATTTATTAAACTTAAACCAATTCAAAATTTTACTTAAATGTTGAGTTTTTATTTTGAAAATAAAATATTTTATGCGCTTTTAATTACTCGTACTCTCGTAAATTGGATTCATTTGGGATATAATTATAACCTATTTTTAAATTCGACTTAATTTATTTAACACGAAACGAAAATAAAATAATTATTTCTAATTATTTGAAAATAATCATTATATTTAAAAAAAATAAATTATGCTGAATATAATGTTCAGACCGAATATTGCGGTTTTATAAATTGATACCAAACTAATAAGAAATGCGCTTTCGATATTCACTAAAACATTGCGTGCATTGATATTATGAAATAAATTTTAATATCATGAAAATATTTCTAACTGTTGAAAATCTAACTTTTTAAAAAGTCATTCACGCATTTAACAACAAATTAGTAAACATTTATTACGATAACATTTTATAATCTAAAATACTCGAACGAAAAATAAAACAATTTTAATTTGTTTTTTCAATTTTTTTGTAATAATACTTAATTCAATGCTAAAATTAAAAACATATATACAGTATAATGAGTAATGAAAAAATTGGCAATCATTTTATAAAATGATATTATGAGGAAAAAAAAATTGTAAAATGACTAAAATTAATTGGTTATCAATTATGTGATGCCAGCTATTGCGGCGGCCGATGGGCCTAATAATAAGCTGGCGACCGGACCTCCCAATAGACCAATGAGTCCGAAACCATCGCCGGCGCCCAAACCGAAAGCCCCGCCACCACCTTCGCCGCCGAGACCAAACGCCCCGCCTTTCAAATATATTATATTTAATTCCGAAACTAGAAATCATGCTATTCTATAAATCGTATTACCCGTGGCCGCTGCGCCCACTCCTGCGCCAACACTGGCTCCGACTAGACCGCCGACAGCGCCGCCAAAACCCGCTCCACCGCCGAGTGCCGCTCCAATACCACCTAATTGTTACCATTTTAAATAAAATGTTTACCATTTAAGTTAATTACTCGAAACGTAATAACCAAAACACAGACCTCCCAAACCGGCGCCCAACGCTGCTCCTCCGCCTCCCGCGCCACCGCCGGCCGCGCCGAGAGCGCCTCCAACTGCTGCTCCCGCGCCACCGCCCGCCGCACCGCCAGCAGCCCCTCCCAAAGCTGCTCCCAAAGAGCTTCCAAATCCTGCGCCACCGCCTAATCCGGCGCCGAGTCCGGCGCCGAGCAGCGCACCGCCAGCACCACCACCGGCGGCAGCGCCCGCTGCTGCTCCAGCACCAGCTCCAAGGCCAACACCGAGGCCACCTCCAAGACCACCGAGACCTCCGAGCGCAGCGGCTGCGGCCGCGGCGCCACCCAAACCCTCTCCAAGTCCGGCTGCCGAAGCTAAACCAGAGGCTACCGCTGCGGGACCGCCGACCAAACTAAACGCGGCCGCTATTAGTTTTATAAATTAAAAGTTTAATAATAGTTCAATTAAAATTTTCGATATAATCTTATTATATCGAAAACGGTATTATGGAAGAGACAAACCCGCAGAGCCGGCACCGCCGCCAACGCCCACAATTCCGGCCGGATTGAAGAGCAGGTCGCCGAATGCGCCGCCGACGGCGTCGTCGAGTCCGGCCACCGATAGTATTCCATATCTGCCCAAAAGGTCTCGGCCGAGATGGTGAATGCCGAAACCCCTTCCGACGCCGTTCAGTCCGATCCGCAGACCGATTCCAAACGCACCGAGACCACCGCCACCGCCACCGCACGGGCCGTGCAGGCCGAGCGTTCCGTGACCGGAGCGCAGTAAGCCGTAAGCGCACGGAAATATACCAAAATGACGCCCGAATAGAGCTCGATAGTAGTTGTGACCTTTAAGCGAGTTTTAATATTAAAATTTATAAATTTGCAATTATTATACGCCTAACGAAAAATTGGTTTCTGTTCTGATCTAAATTTAAGTTTAAATTTTTAGTGAGATTTAGTATAATAAAATTAAATTAATATATAAATTATAAGTTGATAATATTATTTTAAATATTTCAGATTATTTCTTAATATATAATCCAAATTTTAAACATTTAACTAAATATTTTATCAATAATATAATTTATTAAAATTTATACGCAAAGAAACTATGAATGAAAATTGTAAAATATTGAACAAAAAATTCTAAATATTCAAAGCAGTTAAAGTTAATTTAGATTTGAATTTGAATAAAGATAAAGTATAAGTGAAATCAAGCTTTAAAATGTTAAGAAATCTTTGAGAAAAGTCGAAAATGATTACAAACCTAATTGATGTTTAAGCACATGTCTTCGTCGGTGTTGTCTGTGTTTGATTCGATGTTTTCTTCGCTGCCGCTCGTGATGACCGAACTGCGCGTCGACCGCCGGTATGAGCAGATCACTCACCAGCAAACAGATCGACACCACTGCGAATATCTTGCGCTCGACTTTCATTGTCCGAATTCACGCATGTTTTGCGTTTCGGATTAGAAATTCAATTGAAAGTCAAGAATCGAAACCCGTTTCAATTTATTATTGTGTACTAAATTTTTTTGTTCAAGTTTGCGATCATTTTTTGCAAAATAATCGCGCAATTAGTCCGACTCGCGCTTATATAAGTTAAAATTATGACCCGAAGTCATATTATATAAATAGAAGAAAGTTTACATCTTTGGGCAACGAGTATAATCATAGAGATTAATAAATTATTAAGGAGTAAAAAAAACAGTTGCAATCGTTTCGAAACATACCAATCATAATATTGATATTTAGTTAACTTTTCGTTAAAAAATGTTGAAAACTCTGTAATAAGGTATTTAAAAATCGTAAAATGTTGTTGCTATAAATGTAAATTATTAACAAGTAATTTAAGGCAAAATGAATAAATTTAATACTTATTTACAGTTGTTTTTTTACGAAGTAAATACTCTGCTTAATAACTATTGCTTAACAACATTTGAAATTTTAATGTTGATCTTAGAGATTTCTTTTATTATTTATAAATAATTTTCTTAATTGTGTAAAAACATACCAGTGGGTCTTAAAGACTTAAAACTAATAAGTACTGAAAACTCATTAGAGTTTTTTTTTTAAATATTAGTCACACATTGTTAACCCACTGTTTCATTTGGATTAATTAAAAATTATTTTATCGCTTAATATATAGTATTTTTATTTAATTTATAGTATTTTCTATCTCCGCCAACAAGTTTGCAAAAAAAAAAATATATCGAGTTTGTGTACACTCTTATAATGTTTCATCAAAACTATGCAACTTTTACAGCTGAAGATGACAAATGAAGGTCAAGGCAAGAAGAAGTGGACCTGCAGTCGATTCGGTCAGTTTACCATAGCTTACTCGTCGAAATAAATTTATACAAAATTAAAGATAAGAATCTAACTATCAATTTGACGACAAGCGATCTCTGCTCGATAAGTGTTGAGTAATTGTGCGACAATTCAGTTTTGCAACTCAACTGTTTTAAGGTTTTATTCGCAAAATCAATGAAGTGATGAGCCATTCGAGGTGTAAATTGGCGTCTATTTAAATGCCATAATAATTGACTGTATTTTAACGGCAGCTGAAAGTCCGAGTGTTTTCTAAAACGAGAAAATCTGCAGAACTGTAAAATTAAATTTAGTATCGGACACGGCGGGCATAAGCAAGTTCGCGACCCTCGTATCCCCACCTTAAAAGCCAAATTCCGCCCCAAAGGATTTATCTAATCATCCCCTTCGGGGTATTTTAGAAAATCACGAACAAAAAGTTTTTCAAGCTATATCGAGGTATTAAAACTGGAGCACTAATAGGCAATTTTGAATTTTGTTATTTTTTCGTGCTTTAAGAAAAGAGAGAAAAGGCTCGAAAGATAGCTTAATGGCCACTGAAGGCAGTTTAGCTTAAATGGCAAACTGATGCAATCAATTAGCTTTATGAGCAAAAAAAGGTTTTCTTCGATCAGTTCAAAAACACCAAATACGGTAAAATCATTTGCGAGACAAAAATAAGCTGATAGTGATGAAAGTGAGGCGTGAAAGTAAGGCAAAGCTTTTGGGCTAAACTGAATGAAAGCTTTCAATAAAAGCTGATGTATAGATAACAATATTTATAGCAAAAATCCAGTTAATTTGCGCTTTCGATTATTATTATTATTTTAATACGGTTTTTTTCTTGTTTAAAATTAGACAATGCATTATAATTTTGTAATTAAAATTGTAATGTATCTCGAATTTTGATCCTAATTTGATTGCAGAACAATGGCTTAATTTATACATATTGTTGGCTCGAGTTTACCGCAAACGGTGTCACGATTTTTTCAAAAAACATCTACTTTGGAGACTAATTTAATGCTATTTAAGAGTATGACTGAAGTTAATTTAAGGTTTGAAGTCGTAAATTTAATGGTGGTATAATAGTAGCGTATTTTAGATTAGTGTCACTTGATTTTCATGTTAAATATGGTATTAAATCTTTTACAGCTAAAATTTGGCAGATATGGTTTAAAATGTGCTTTAAATTTGAAATATAAAATTCATATTTAAGATATGGATGCAAATATAATGTTTCAATATTAGAAATGAAAAATATTCATTCTTAAAATTTTTTTTTTTGCTCGATCTCTGCATTAGTTTATATTTTTCTTTTGTTATATTTAATATATTTTTCTATATTAAATATATTATATTTTTTTTAATGCAAACTAGTCTTTAAAAAAATATTAAGTATAAGTTAAGTAATGTTTAAGCATTTTTAATTATAAAGATAATGATTTTTATTGTGAATTATTTTAAAATTCACATTAAAATCAGAGTTTCAATGACCTCATCACTGTTTTTTGATAAATATTTCTATTATCAAAAATTAATTAATTTATTGTTTAAAAGTTTGATATGTTGAAAATATAATAAGTAACAAACTGAGTAAAATGTTAGTTTTAGGATATTCTGAAAATTGTTGATAAATGGCCAACGAATAAATTTATAGATACTAAATTTTATCTTAAAACTAAAATTTTTTGAAACTTATTTTTGTCTCAAAATTTAAATTTAATTTATCTAAAAAGTTCAATAAAATAATAATGAAAATTATAAATATTGTTTGTTTATTATGTTATTTATTTATTACAGCTGCTGTTAAAAAATTTTAAAGTTAAAGCTTTAAAATGAAAAAATAAACAAAATCCTTGACAAGCAATTTATTACATTTATATATATTTTATTAAGTCTCTATTTACATGTTTGAATTCATTTTTAGATTTGAATCATTTTAGTTTTAACTCGAAATCATCAAAACATTTATTGATATGTATAACGTTTACAGTATTTTTCTAAATTAAGAGTGCTGTTAAATAATTTATTATATTTATGATATAAAATAGATTAATGATTAAATTAAGAATTAATTTACATAATTTCAATAATATTATTTATTAAATAATTTGCTACGATTTAAGCTAAAATTTGAGAAAAATTACAATTTTATATTATCTTTTACAAAATCTGGTTTATGAATTTGAAATGTCCGTCTGTCTGTCCTCCTGTAAACCTTCCGCCATAACGATAACCAATTGCTTAAAATTTAATACCATGTTTATAGTCATTCAAACCTTATATTAGGCCACTCTCTAACTCTTAAGCTTTATATTAATTCTTCGTGACCCGAATTTGTTAATTCTTATTAACCCTAATATCGGAATTTTCCCGATCTCTAATCACCAGTCAAAAGATCATCATTTTAATACATTTATATACCTGTACAATGTATAAAATACTGCAATAAAGGATATTCATTCTCAAAATTTTTATTTAAAATTTTAAATCATAATATTTGTATTTTGTTTAAAATAAATCATTTTAAAAATAAATGCTAAATTTTTACATTTTTTAGAACACAGACAATCTATGTTTTAAATAACTAATGTTATAAGATTATAAGATTAAGAACTTATTTAACAAATATGATTGCTATAATAATTAATATTTTTGTTATGTATTAAATTAAAAATCATGCTCATTAATCTTATTTTCATTTGTACTAAATAATCAATTACTAAATTAAAATAAAAAATTATAATTAATTAATTTTGTGTGTACGACAAGAAGTTAACCCCTTTGAATAGGTTTGTTTAAACTATTTGATAAGAAAAAATTTTCAAAAAAAGATCAGAAATAATAATATAAATAATTAAATAAAACAAAATAATAAATATATTTTACAATAAAATAGTTTTGTAAATATTGTTTATAAATATATAAATACTTTATTTGCGATAAAATCGTATATTATTAATAGAAGTTATGCTTAAAATATAAGTATTTATAATTTTTTCATAATAATTTAGATAATAATTTTAATTAACCCAACAGTTTATGCGCCTTTTAGTAGATAACAAAATCGAACAAAATTGAATCAAACGAAAGTTAAATAAAAACACTTTTATTTATATTGTCTGAAGGCGTGAGGGCTCGCGAGTCCGACTCTCGGCAGCATTAAGTTCGAGTTACTAATAAAAGTAACACTAAACAGCTTAAGGCTCACAGTGACACGCTTTCGTACTAATAATTAGTATGACTTTAAAAATAGTTTTATCTATACTTTTTTAATTCGTGATTATTTTTAATTACCATTTTATTCAATAATTTGAATCATATATTGGGTAATCTAGTTTTAAAAAATTTATTATTAACTTAAATTTTATCAACTCAGCAGAAATTAAAAGTGAGGCTTAACTAAAACTTCTCTAAAGTAAATAAATAAATATTAAATATAACTATTGATCAATTTATTTTGGATATCTATTTTAATCTTGAGATTTTCAAAATTGATAATTTGAAAATTTAATTTAATATTGTTAAATCAGCATCTGTTATCTCAATTTTAGCAGACATTTAGTAATTTATATTTTGGTATTATATTAAAATTTAGAGTACAAACAGTTGCCTAATCTGATAATTAGCGTAAAAAAATAAATGTGTGATATAAATATACTCTGAATTTAATCTGTTCACAAATATCTAATTCAATAATTATATTAATTAAATTTATTTATAAAATCATTTAAATTGAGTGATAAATATTTTTAATTATTTTAAAGTTCAATAAAAAAATCAAAGTTTTCAAATTATATAGAAAATTTAATAACTAATCCAATGGACAATTGTATGATTACCAGAGACTGGAGTTTAGGTGAATCACCTAAAATCACATTTCTCCCCATTTTTACGACATTTTTGTGCTTTCAACCAGTTTTCCCCATTTTAATGCTAATTGAAAAAAGAATTTTATATTTAAATTAGTAGACTTATAAAGTTAGTTCAGTCTAAATCTCTTCACAATATTTCTTAGAAAAAATTTTAGTATGCATTTGCGAATATATTTCGCTTTAGAAATACTTTTAATTTCTAATTTAGAAATATACTTATTTAAGTAATTTTTTAGATTGAATATATATTTCAATAACAAAAATTAATTTTTAAACTAAAAACCCTATTTTGTTATTTTCATTTCATAATTCACCCAAATTTTCCCTTTGTCCACATTTTTTGAACATTATTTCACACTTTGAACTTTGTCCCTAAACTCAAAAAGCTTTAGCTCGAAGCTGTATATTTTGTTTTGAGCCTAAACTTGAGTTCACAAAATTATAGAATTAAATCGAAATATTAAGATTATAATAATATCAATGTATTGCTTAATTTTATTAATATTAAAATAAAATATATGATATTTTCGTCTTATGAATATGTAGTGCAATCAATTTCAAAATAATAATTTAAAATCAAGTACTATTTTATGTTTATATGATAATTATTTTAATTATAATATGCATTGAATAATCTGTTTTATGACTTAAAACTAAAATAACCAAATTTAAATGAGTTAAAATTATTGTTTATTTTTTCAATTAGTCATTTTAAAATTTTATATATATTACAATTATTTAGTTTATTAATAATCAGATTATTTTTTATTATTTTCAAGACAACACCGGTAAAAACATATGAAACTTTAATAGTATGAGTTCACAATTATATGTAAACTCGTTTACTTTGAATGCAAGCTCAATCAACTTATGCTCATCACTAAACTTAAGCTTATGCTCATCACTAAAGTTAAGCTTATGCTCATCACTAAAGTTAAGCTTATGCTCATCACTTTTACTATCGTTTAGTGTGTAGTGCTATGGCTGGCAGT